>VXBN01009172.1:38438-50817 GCA_013397395.1 Sinosuthora webbiana | reverse complement strand
ATGCTGCGAGCGGCGCGCGGCGGGGCCCGACTGCTGCGGGGGGGGCCCGTCCCGCCACCACCGGTACACGGCCGCCTCCCCCCGCGGCTCTGCCTTCCCTGCCGCCTGCTGCAACAGGCCCCCCAGCCCGCCGCGCCGCCGCCCGCCGTGGGGCGATGGCTCCTGGCCTGCAGCGGGGCCGTGGCCGGTGCCGTGGTGCTGGGCGGCGTCACCAGGTGAGCGCGGCACCCCCAGCCCGGCCGGGAGGCGCGCAGAGCGCGGCCCTGGAGGCAGCTGTCCGGTGTCTGCCCTGCGGTCCGCGCCGCCGGTGGCCACCTGCGGCTGTCCCGTGCACCGAGACCCGCCTCGAGAGAGCCTGTGAGAGCTCCTCTCGTGTCTCCCGTTCTTGGCTGCAAGGGGACATGGTGGGGTACCGGGGAGACTGTTGATAGTCTGTGGATGCCACTGGGACATAACTCTTAGACATCTATCGTCATTTTAGGTCTGGTCGTTCACAGACTCTCTGATCTCCATCCTCTTTCTAGTTGTGAGCTTAAGGATTGTCTGAACAAGGGATTTAAGACTTATCATAGAACCACAGAATACCCTGACTTGGAAGGCTCCCACAAGGACCATCAAAGTCCCAACTCCTGGGCTGTTGTGCAGCCAACAGCTCTCACTTCAGTTCAGTAGATTTGCTTACTGTCAAGGGAGTGGGTTGTGCCTGTTCATGTGTCTGCCCCCAGGCTGACAGAATCAGGCCTTTCCATGGTCGACTGGCACCTGGTGAAGGAGATGAAACCCCCCCGAACGCAGCAGGAGTGGGAAGCCGAGTTCCAGAAGTACCAGCAGTTCCCAGAGTTTAAAATGTGAGTGTGCAAAACTGGAAGGAGGGTGGGCTGAGAGCATCCCTCCTGCAACTGAGCCACTCATAAAACTGTTGTAAGAAGGAAGACATTTTCTGGAGTTGCTGGGAAGGCACACGAAGCCTGCCTGGTGGTGGCTCCTCTGTTCCCTGCCTTTCTCTGAGGAAGGCGATCCCATGTGGTGCAAAGTTCAGTGCAAGGCTGTGAAACCGTTGCTTTATTGTCCTTTAACAGCCTGAACCACGACATGACGCTGCCAGAGTTCAAGTTCATCTGGTACATGGAGTACTCGCACCGCATGTGGGGCCGCGCTGTGGGGCTGGCCTACATCCTGCCCGCTGCCTACTTCTGGCGCCGGGGCTGCCTCAGCCGGCCCCTCAAGGGCCGTGTCCTGGCGCTCTGCGGGCTGGTCTGCTTCCAGGTGAGGGCTCTGCAGCCACAGGGGTCACTGATGTCTGAGTAGCACAGAATGACCTAAAGATCATCCAGTTTTAACCCCCCAACCAGGGATACCTTTCACTAGACCAGTTTGCTCAGAGCTCCATCCACAACTTCTCTGGGAAACCTGTTCCAGTGCCCATCACCCTCAAAGCACAGAATTTTTTCCCAATATCTAACCTAAACCATCCTCTGTCAGTTTGATATCTTCTGATTCAGCATAACTAAGACAGTGTCATGATAGCTTGGTGTCAGTGACACCATGACAGTGTGTAAGTGCTGGTAGCTTGTTGAAAGTAGAGGAAACAAGTTACTTTGCCCCTAATGTTTATCCCATTTTAGTAGTTGCTGCTGTCCTGTCTGGCTCTGAGCCCTGTCCTGTTCTGTTAGGGGCTGCTGGGATGGTACATGGTGAAGAGTGGGCTGGAAGAGAAGCCAGACTCCTACGACATCCCTCGGGTCAGTCAGTACCGTCTGGCAGCACACCTGGGCTCTGCACTGGTCCTATACTCTGCCAGCCTGTGGACAGGGCTGTCTTTGCTGCTTCCACGGCACAAGGTATGGAGTGGTGTACCAGGATTTAAAAGACCAGGGCAGTGTCAGTTCAGAAGGTTGGGGTGTGATGTGAAGGTAAAGAAAGGATGTGAAGGTTGATGGTGCTTTTCCTGTAGTCTCTGTTCCTGACTCTGATCTAACACTTATAGAATACTTACAGTGTTACAAAATACTCATTCTGTAAACTTCTTGGTAATGGGACACTTGCTTTGGCTGGTGCTGTTAGGGTCAAAAGTGATTAGTCTCAGAATTTGTGGGAGTTCAGCCAGGGGTGTGCCTGGCTGGGCTAAATGGTTTGTGCCAGTAACTGTCCAGGGGCCACTTGAGTTTCTGCACGGAGCTGGACTTGATTAGCTGTGGTTTTGAGGGACCACTGAAGTGTGGCTGCTGTGTGGTGGTCTGTAAAATCCCCTGTAAAACACAGGCCAACCCTTTTGCCTATGTATGTGGTGAAGGCTTTTCTTAGCTGCTGCCAACAGCACTGGAAATTCCTTGATTATTTCTTTTTTATTATTTTTTTACAGTTGCCAGAAACCAAACAGCTCCTTCGCTTGAGACAATATGCTCATGGCACTACAGCTCTCATTTTTCTTACTGCTCTTTCAGGTAAAGCTCTTACCTTCTGCTGTCCAATTTGTGACTCATTCCTCTCTGCTGGTTTGGTTTTTTCTTCTCATCTGGTGGGGACTGTGAGCAACCCTATCCATATTCTGGGAAAACTACTGCTGTCAGGGATCTTACAGTCAAGAACCTCCTCACTGGTCTTTCCTGGACAGGTGGAGATGCACCTTCCAACCTGCCTGTGCTGTGTGATCTCTGTATATATTGCTAAAAGAAATTCAAGATCAAGCTGAGCTCTTGAATGAGAGCTGTGCAACCTGGAGTGACACCTTAGTTTACTCTGGTAGTCTCATTTTCTGCTCTGGAATTGCAGGTGCCTTTGTGGCAGGGCTGGATGCTGGCCTTGTGTACAATTCCTTCCCCAAAATGGGGGAGCGCTGGATCCCAGATGATCTCCTTGCCTTCACCCCTGTGCTGAGAAATATCTTTGAGAATCCTACAACTGTACAGTTTGATCACAGGATCTTGGTAAGTGCTGTCTTCCTGATATGTCTGGGCTGCTTCTTGGTTGCCTCCTGCAGCCAAGCTGTCTTCTTTGGGCTGTGGTTCTGTCAGCTTGAGTGATTTCTAGGGTGTCCAAAGGGCCTGAGAGCGTCTCACCAGTTTGCTTCTGCAGGAAGAGGAAGTTTAGCATTGTTATTTATTTTCAGTGTGGCCTTCTTCCTTAAGGAGGTCTTCCTCCTGCGCAAGTAACACACTTTGTTCCTCTGAGTCTCCTTTTCCATAACATGAGCTGCAGTGTGGGGTAGCCCTTGCTATTGAAATGTCTGGGAAAGCTGTGTGGAATAAAACTTGGAAATCCTGATATTGAAGGCTTCCTCCAGCATTTCTGAACTTGTTTTGCACAGTAGTGCCCTGTGAATACATCTCAGCTAGTTAGAGCAATCCAGATATTAAATACCACTGGCAGCACTGCTGTGAACTAAGCTGTGGCTAAGACTAAAAAAAGGAAGATTAAGCTGGATCACCTGGGGTGACCTGCACAGCAAGATTATGCTGGTAAACTGTAGCAGAGTGGTGGAAATGAGATCCATTTTCCAGATGACTTCCACCTTCAGTTGTCAAAGTGACAGCTGGGGATAGGGCAGACACAATCCCTAATTACTTGAATAAATGAGGAAAAGCTGTTGAAAAGTAAAACATTCATTTGGAGCAAAATAAAAACCTCCGTAACGTCTCTTAAATTTCAGGGTTGTTAACCTGATGGTGTGGGAGCTCTAGGATTTGGTCATGGCCCTTAATACATTTCTTTAGTTAAATATTGCTGCCACAATTTCTTTTACTGCATGGAAGGCACAGCCAAAGGCCACTGCACCCGTTTCCCTTGAACTTTCATTGAAGGGTGGTTGTTTCCCTTCCCTTCTGCAGGGAATTGCCTCTTTCACAGCTGTCACAGCGCTGTACCTCTTCTCAAGGAAGATCCCGCTCCCTCGAAGGACCAGGATGGCTGTGACTTCCTTACTGGCCGTAGCTTGCATGCAGGTACTGCCCTTATTTTTTTCCTGCTCCTTTGTAGCACATTCACAAGGCAGAACTGACCCCACTTGGATCTATGCTGGCTCCTAGAGTCTGGAGCTGAGAGGTGGAGCTGTGTAGACCCCACACCTTACCATACATGTGTATGCACACTCTGAATTTGGGGTGGCTCATGGTGTGGCCATAAGCCTTTCTAACACCACACTTTGTGCTAGGAGTGGTATCAGTGGTGCCTCCACAACTGCTCTTACATCTTCTCCCTTCTTGGCAGGTGGGCCTGGGCATCAGCACCCTGCTGCTTTATGTCCCTACGCCTCTGGCTGCTACGCACCAGTCGGGCTCCCTGGCCCTGCTCAGCATGGCACTGTGGCTCATGAGCGAGCTCCGGAGAGTTCCCAAGTAACGGCACCGGCGGGAGAGCGCTCCCGGGGAGCCGCACCGCCGGACGCAGGGGCGGCCCAACCCTCGAGCTCTGGGTGCGAGGGGGATGTGCCCAGCCGGGCTGGCGCGGGAGGCGGCGGCGGGTGTGAGTGCCAACTGTGTAACATAAAGGAGTTTTGTGAAGCGGCTGTGTCTGCCTGGTGCTCCTTTGCGGAGCGACGTGCGGAAGGATGCGGGGCCGGGCCGAGCCGAGCCGAGCGTCTCCGCCAATGGGAGGCGACGGTGCCGCCAGCGCCGCGCGCTCCGGCCGCGGATTGGCGGCGCGACGCGGCAGTGGGCGGGGCGCTGTCCGGCACGGAGCGGCCATGACGGCGCACAGCTTCGCGCTGCCGCTCGTCCTCTTCTCCGCCTTCTGGGGCCTCGTGGGCATCGCCGCCCCCTGGTTCGTGCCCAAGGGGCCGAACCGCGGGTGAGTGGGGGCTCGGGGGGTACCGCGGTCGGGGGTTCTGGAGCTGGGCCTTCCCGTGCTAACGCCGGTGTCTCCGCAGGGTGATCATCACGATGCTAGTCACCACCGCCGTGTGCTGCTACCTCTTGTGAGTATCGCGGGCCGGGCCCGGTACCCTTCCCCCCACCGCCGCTGGCTTCTCCGGGACCGGTGGCTGCTGCCCAGCTTCCTCCGTGGATGGATAGGACAGCCCCCGGGCTGCGGCCCGCCTCCCTCGGGGCAGCAGCCGCCTCCGGCGCTCTGGTCCTGCCCGCGGGGGCTGACGGCAGGTTGTGTCCCTTTGCAGCTGGCTCATCGCCATCCTGGCCCAGGCCAACCCTCTCTTCGGGCCACAGCTGAAGAACGAGACCATCTGGTACGTGCGCTTCCTCTGGGAGTGAGCAGGCCCTGGGAGCTGCCGCCTCAACAGAGACCCCCATCAAATCCATCACCGTGAGTGGGCAGAGATGTCCCTGCTTGCCTGCCTGTATCTGGCTGGGGAGGGAGCTACAGATCAGCCCTTGCTGGGATGGGCAGAATGCTTTGGTTTCTGTCTCCATCCACAACTTCTCGCTGGTCCCAGTGTGGGGCTGCTGGCTCTGTGCTGGACCTGAGCAAATCAAGCACTGTAATTCTCAAATTTGTGGGAGCTCCCTTGTGAATGCAGTTTGGTGCTAACTTCTCTTGCACTTTTTCTCTTCCAGCTCTTGTAGCTGTTCCAGCCTCTACCCTCTTGTACCAGACAGCCCCCAGAGGTGCTGGGACAGAGGCTGGACCCGCTGCCCAAGCACACCTGGAGCACTGCAGCCTGGGCCCCCGAGCATGACAGACAGCACCCCTGGACGAGGGCCTTCTAATCTGGCACTGGAGCAGCCATGCTACCAGGGAGAGATCCTTTGAGCTGGCCCAGTGCTGCAGTGACTGAGCACCATCCTGTGAGGGATCTGTGTGCGGTGCCAGCGGATCCTGTCCCAGCAGTGCTTGTCCTACCCTCTTGGTGTGTTCAGCCCTAGCCCCCCCGTGAAACCCCTGCTCATAGCCCAAGCTGCCCAACTAGTTGCCCTGTCCCCAGTCATTACATCCCCTGGCTGTCTGTCTGCATGAGAACGCAGGAGCCATTGCATCCTCTGTGAGCTGGTCAGTCCCCTGTGGTGGGGGTGGTCCCTGCTAAGGCAGATTCTGGCTGTGGGTGGGAGAAGGGAGGGCTGACCCTGGAGGAGCATGCCGACCCCCTTGGGTGTGATAAAGGAGGTGTTGGGTTCTACTAGAGGGGATAAAAAGCAGGCTGTCTCCCACCTGAGCAGTGAGGCAGCTGCAGTAGTGTTTAGGAATCTCCACCACAAGAAGATGGGTCCAGGTTCTGAGGAGAGCCAAGTAGGGCATTGTGTTTCAGGTTTCCCCTTATTTATCAGATAATTTATTTGTATTTATTTATTTGTCTGTGTTGTTTAACTTGTGTTGTGGAAATAAATCCTTTTTCTATTAAGTCATGCTGGAGGCTGAGTTGCTGCTTTGAGGCTGAGCAACAGTCTCAGTCTTACTCAGACACCTTTCATTTCCCCAACGCTGTTCTTGCACCATGGGAACAAGGCTGGGATCCTCAGCTGTTGAGGAGGAGGTCAACAGCACACTGGTGCATGGAAAATTTTATCCTTGATGCCATCTGTGGGACCAGGGTCACAGGGAGGGAACTGTGTGTGCTAGAGAGAGAACTTGGTACCTGCCCAGCCTCTTGCAGCTGTGCTGGGGCCATTTCCATGGCACTGGAGCAGCTCAGCTCCCTCTGCGAGGCAGCTATGAATCAGCTGGGGAATAAGGTAAAAAGCAGAGACCAACATCTTGCAGGGGCTCTGAGTGGACAGGCTTTTCCTCTTAGGAAGAAGGCAGCAAAGGATGCTGTCTCCAAGGATCCCAACAGTTGGGTTTGGATCAGAGCTCCCCTTGCTGCTACCAGCTCAGTTAAGCTCAGTCCTGCTGGAACAGCAGTGGCAGGAAAGGAGCTCCATCATCCCACCATGGCAGCAAGAAGCAGCAGCAGAGCTGTGCAGACATGCAGCCACCAGGCCACACCACCAGCCAGGAGCCGCTGCTGCTGGGAGCTGCTCGCTAGGAAATGAGACCAGTGCTGGATGGCTCAAGGGGTTTGTTTATTGCTACAGGAATGGGAACAGCTGAGTTCAACGTAAGTGACAAACTTCATTGGACCATCAGTGGGGCTCCAGCCCCAGGGAAGGTTTGTGCCTGTGGGCACAACTGCAGCCCTGACCTGTCCTGGGGCCGTGAGCTGGGCTGGACTGAGGTGGCTCTCCCAGGGGCAGGCCCAGCCCGCACTCATGGAGGAAAGAACCACAGGTCCTGACGCTAGTGCCTGGGACACCACAGGGCAGCTGTGCCCAGGAGGGAATGTGTGAAAGACAGCCCACTTTAGTGGTGCCTCAAGAATCAATCAGTGAGCCCTCAGGGCTCAGTCTGGGATGTTGGGTAGGACTGTAGGATTGTCCTCGAAGGGAAGACATAGCATAGAGCAGGACACCCCTTCAGGAATACTCCAAGGGGGGCCAGGCTGGGCAGAGCAGCCTGGTGGAACTCGTGGTTTACCTTGTTCCTGCAGTAACTCAGCTGGTGCCTGCCATTCTCCCAGCCCTGCACTTGTCAGGGCCTGCAGAAGCCACCCCAGGTGATGAACCACAGCACCTCACCAGGTTGCTCTGCAAACTGGTGGCTGAGTCATGGGGTGGCTCGGTGCTTCAGGCCAGAGCCCTGGGTTGGCTGCCTCAGTGATAGTGTTCTATTATCTGATACATCTGCCAGGGCTGCAGCCTTGAGCCTACTGGTAGCAGAGGACTTTGCTCTACACCACATAGTGGAGTAAAGGCCAGAGGCCAAGGAATGCAAAGATTAGGACTGGGGCAAGGTGGAGCGGAAAGCTCTCGTGTCCATAGCTGCCTCAGCCCACAGACTCTGGTTCTGATGCAGAGATGACGGAGTGCAGACTTGGAGATGGTCATTAAGAAAGAGTCCAAGCCCTCAGAGCCCACCCAGGCTGTCAGCCAGTCCTAGTTCTGCTGGTGCAACTGGATGCTGGGTACCATTGGCATCACGGCACGCTTCCCTGGCCCAGCGGCACCACCACCTTGTCCAGCCAGAGCAGGGTGTGCTGGGCGGAGCGCTGCCGGCGGTGGATGCGGCGCAGCCGCAAGAGGTAGAGGACGATGGCCAGCACCACGACCAGGATGCAGGCAAAGAAGAGATAGTGGTTGTAGACAAAAGAAAGGCGCAGCCAGGAGGCGTGTGCTTGCCGCGTGCTCTCCTGACGGAGATCCCTATGGAAAGGAATGTCAGGACTGGCCACGAGATGCAGTGGGGTACTGCCAGGGTCCTGCCAGAGTCCGTGCAGAGCCCTCACCCAGCGCAGTTACTCCTGCTCCTCCCCAGCCACCCTTCCCCGTGTGACACCATCACTGAGCCGATGGTACCTGAGTGGCAGAAATCGCGTCTTGTAGAGGATGGCCCCCAGTGTCCACTGCACCTCCCGGTCATACACCAGCTGGGCTGTGCGCAGGCTCGGGTAGTCCAGCGGGAACTGGAAGCCCTCGTGAAGGACTTGGTACATCCAGGCAGATTTGAAGCACTGATACCTGCAGACAAAGCACACAGGAGCATCAGCCAGACACTAACAACTGCACCAGTCCCTTACTCCAGCAAAAGGCCCCCAGGAGGTCCAGCCATGGCATCTCCCAGCAAGTCCATTTACTTCAGCCGGTGCTGGTCAGCATGTGCCGAGTAGAGGCCGCCACGGAAACGCTGGGTCAGCACCTCCCATCGCTGGCTGCAGTACTCCTGGGGAAGGAGAAGTTGAGGTTCAGAGCAGAGAAACCACCCTCACTCCCAGCCCCAGGAACAGCCCAGCTCCCTTGGGCTGGGGCAGTACCCACCTGGGCAGCAGAGGTGAAGGTGGGGGCACTGTATTGGCCCCCCAGGCGCAGCACGTCCTCGGTGCAGTAGAAAAACTCTGAGAAGCCATAAAACTCGCTGTTGCTGAAGTCGATGGGTGCTTTGTAGGTTTCCACCAGAGAAGCATGGCTGCCATTGGACCCTGTCAGGAGGGGCTGCAGCAGCTTTGCACAGGCCTGCCAGTCCCCTCGTCCCCTCATGTACAGGGTTTGGCCACCCCTCACCACCGTGTCCTCCAGTCCCACAGGCAGGCAGGGATCCAAAAAGGGCATCTTGGGGTTCAGCCCTGTCTGCTGGCTGTGCAGGCTGGAAAACAGTCCAGGAAAAAATGGCAATCGCATGGGGGTCCTAAACCACCTCCCAAAAGCCTAATCTAGCTCTGGCCCACATCCAGATACTCTCTGCACCAGACAAGGCTGTGTCCTCTTGTACTCTGCAGAGCTGGTGCCCGCTCTGCCACCTCCTGCTAAGGATGAACTCACCAGATCTGTCATGCTGGCCTGCAGCTACATGCTCTGAGCACCTGTAGGGTGCAACAAGGCACAGCCCACCCCACCCAGCTCATGGGGATCTGTGCCTCGTCACAGCCCCTGGGGATCTGGAGGCAGGGGCTGCTCCCGGCACAGGAGTACCTGGGCACCAAGCCTCTCCGCCTCTGGCGACAGCTTCATCTTGTGTTCTTGGAAGGAAAGGAGAGACAGGAGACAGGAGAGCTTGAGGTGGGAATGCAATGGAAAGATGTGCTGAGTGAATCGGTGCTGGAGGAGGGGAAGTCAGAGCAGGAAAAGCCAAAAGCCACTAGGAGGGGCCTCCCTGTAGCCTGTCACAAGGAAAGAAGGAGGAAGGCAGGGAGCTGTGGCACTGATAACACCTGCCAGGCTTGGAGAACAGCAGCAGCCAAGCACTCTGTGCCAGCCCAGGCACCTGCCACTGCCACACAGCTGCTGCCAGCGTGGCTGTGAGAGCTGTTATCACCACAGGCGGCTCTTGAGGCAAATCCAAGGGGGAGAGCACAGCATGAAGGAACCAGCACCCCATTTCACAATGCACTAGTGGGGGCACCACTAGGTGAGGCAGCAATACCGGTTGTGCACATAGGTTTGGTTCAGCACGTGTTCCTCATAGCGCTGCCGGGCAAAATTGCCCCCGAAGCCCAGGAAAGTGTTGACGTAGACACGGTACATGTGGCCAGTGTGCTGCACATCACAGCCCAGGTTGAATTCTGCCAGCAAGCTCTTAGCAGCCTCCTCCTGCTGACACAGATAGGTCCATGATCAGCAGCAATCCAGGGAAGGCAGGAACTGCTCTCAGGGATCAGACACGCACCTGCAGCGGGGAGGAGATGGCTCCGGAGTCGGGCACTTCGTAGGCAATCTGCAGGGAGGCACCTCCCATGTCTAGGATCCCAACTGTTCGTTTCCGAACCAGGGACTTCCCCTGGTCCCCCAGCTCTACGGTGACCACTGCATCTTCCTCTGCAACCCACAGCAGCATGTCAGCAAGAGGCAGGGCCTGGGGCAGCATCTTCTCCCTTCTGCCATCACCCCACAGGTACCTCATGAGGCTTCTTCACCGCTACAGGCAGACCTCAAGGGCCACCTGCAAGGACCACCTCCCACGTCCAGGAAAGTTTTACATATATGGCAGGGGCCAGGCATTGCTGCCTACTCCAGAGGTTGATCTTAGCTACAGCACTGGTACAAGGTCCAGCACGGCTCTGCTTAGATCCTCCCAGCTGTCTTACAAGCAGCCAGACTCACCATCCTCGTGATCAAACCGTCCCAGGACAAAGTTGATGCCAATCCACGCATAGACACCTGCAAAAGACAGAAAAGGTCATTACAACAACATACTAAAGAGGAACAAGCAGTGCTTTGTGGCATCTCCTACCTTCCTGCTTCCCTGAGATCACTTCTGCATGTGATTTGGAGAAGAGGAAATCAAACTCCAGGGGCACATTTGTCACCAAGTCATCCAGGATTGCAGCTTGCTGCCTGCCAAGGGTGCAGGAGAGGGAGAGATGCTGGGGGATCTTCACCAGCAAGACCAGGAATCATACTGCACCACAGCCCCCGTTCAACCCCACAAGTTCAGCTGCTGCAGCCAGCATGTTTTGGAGATGAAACATAGATCTATTTGTTTAAGATCCTCAGTCAAAAGCATCTCCTCTCAGCTCCCTCCCAGCAGGCTCAAACCCTCCTTTCTGTGCCACTCACCCTCACAATGTGCCCTTTCCTTTTTCAATTCCCCCCCACAGGATTCTTGATTCTCCCACAAGGTGCAAGAGCAGGCAGCTGTCTTGCCCCTCCTCAGGGCTGAGGGATCCCAGCGCATCCCTAGCTAGCCTCACAAGGGCCGCGAACTCACCGCTCGGGCAGCAGCCGCATACCGGCCGTGCACAGGATGTACAGCGGCGTCTCCTTGTGCTTCCGCGCCGGGACGTGCGCTGCCGCGAACCGCAGCAGAGGCCGCAGGTACGGGGTGGCTTGCTCGGGGGCTGCCGCCGTCACGGAGATGCCTGGCGAGGAAGGCGCTGTGAGCCAGCCCGTCCCGTCCGTGCGCGGGGGGCTCGGGCCCGGAGAGGGGCAGCACGCACCGGGTTTAATTTTCTTGACGACGGGGCGGCTGCTCCGGTCCCTCATCTGCTTGATGTCCAGCAGGTCGTGGGGGTTCCCGTTGTGCGGGGGCCAGAAGTAGACGAAAACCCGGGACCCGCTGCTCCCGCAGTCCACCACCACCCCGTAATTAAGGGACGAGTCCTCGGTGTCTGTGGCCGACAGCTCCTCCGCCCGCGCCAGGTACCTGCGGCACGGCGACTCAGCACCGGCGGCCGGCGGTGACCCCGCTCCCCGGCAGCCCAGTCCCCGCTCACCTCTCGTCCCGCCGGGAGGCGCGGGGCGGCGCGGCCCANCCCACCGAGCGCCACGACAGGCAGGAAACGCCGATCCTGAGGGTAGAGACCACTGTTCGGCACCGGCACCGCGCTGGCCCCGACCCCCCGGCCCGGCCCGGCCCCGCTCACCTGGCCATGTGCGCCCGCGCATCGCCGCTGCCGGCACCGCCGCCGGCACCGGCGGACACGTCACCGGCCGCTACCGCCGCCGCGCCCCACGGGCGGAGCCCCGCCCCCCACGGAACGGCGACCAATCGGCTCCGCCCGCCCTGCTGTAGCCGCGCCCATGCCGCCCGACGACCAATCGTACTGGGCGGGATGCGCCCCCCTCGCGCAAGCGGGGGCGGGGCCTGCCTTCGCCCTTGCTCCCGCGTCCGACCTTCGCCGGGAGGCGTCACGTGGAGGCTCCCAGCCAATCGTGGGCGCCCAAATACACAGCACGCGCCGACATCCGGAGTGGCGGAACCGCTGTCCAATGGCGACTCTTCGACTCCGCAGCGAGGCGGGGCGAGCGGGCCAAAGGTCGCGGGCGCAGCGGCCAATGCGCTGCGCGGCAAGGCGGGGCGCGAAGTTGAGACACCCAATGGGCTGCGAGGGCCGGCAGGGCGGGCAGTCCCGGTGGCCAACGGGCAGCGCGCCCGAACGCGCCGGGAGGAGCGGCCGGCCAGTGGCGGCGCCCGAGTCGCGGCGCCGACGGCCAATGAGCGCGGTGTGCGTAGGCGGTGCGCG
>VXBN01009172.1:0-19893 GCA_013397395.1 Sinosuthora webbiana | reverse complement strand
CACCACCGGGGCTGCCGGTGGGGCCGCGCCCCGTGCAGCCCGCACCGGCTCCGCACGGCTCGGTCACCTGCCGGCGGCGGACCCCGCGGTCCTGTCCGGTCCGGCACGGCACGGCGCTCTGCCCTCTCCCGGGTCCGGCGCACCTCACACGCAGCCTCGGCGCCCCTCACGGTGCCCAGCGGGCGCGCTCTGAGGGGCTCGGTGAGGAGCGAACACGGAGTGGCTCCGCCGGCAGCTCCCAGCCCGGACTCACTCCCTGAGTGCGCCCACCTGGCCACGGCTCCCGGGGAAAAGGATGGCGTTTATCCCTGCCCTGCCGCTTGCACAGGAATGGCTTTTTTCACAACTCTGAAAAGAAACGTTATCTGTATTCCTCAGGAGAGAAGAGGGCTTCTACAGGCAGCGGAGCCAGGTCCAGGCAGGGGATGCAGCATGCTCACCCAGCAACAGGCTCTCTCCATCTCCCACTGCTGTGTCCCATCTGTGCCCGGGCAGTGCCTAGACCATCTTGTTCACTCGGGTCCACCACTTGACACCTGCCTGCATCTCTCTGAATCCTCAGAACCAGCTGGCTTGATTTGGCTGAGAACCACCCAATTAATGCCCACTTTCTTGAGAAATACATCACTGCAAATATCTGCTGTTCGTCAGTATTTTTTTGCTCCATTGACATTGGCTGATTTACTTTTGCTTCATAGTTCTTGCAGGGATGCATGGCTTGGAAATATATCCTGAAACAAAGCCTCAGTGAAAAATAAATGTGTTTTCTAAAGGTCAGAACCAGACTCCAGCATCCTACACATATGTTTTCAAGGTGGGAGGTTGGTTTGAGGGATACCAGTAGCTGTGTGAAACATTCAGTGTTCAGCACCTTGAGGGATATAAGCAGCAAATGCAAGGGTGCTGCCCATTGCAGCAAGGGGAACTCAGTAGGCTTGGATACCAAAGGGGAGGTGGTCCTTGATTTCAGTGCCTGATGGGCCTCTGAAACCCGGGCTGACATGTTGAGCTTGGTGAGAACCAACTAGCAGGAGCAGGTAAAGGTCATCCTTCATCTAAGGCAATGCAGGATAGGAAATGCCAGTGCCAAGTACCCACTCCTGCCTGCTTTTATTTGGCATCTCTTATGCACAAAGGATATCCAGGCTTCACAAAGCTACCCTGCTGCACAACACAGCCCCATGAGTGTGGACGTGCAGAGGGTAGCAAAGCACCTCTTCCTCTGGAGTAGAAGCTGTCATAAATCACAGTTACTGACTGTGCAATGAGAGGGTCCCGCGTGCAGCAGAAGGAGGACACTGCTGCAGGCACACGTACACCACCCTGTTGGTGGGGCACACCCCACAACCTTTCTGGGAGTACCTTTGCTCCATGTCTCAGAAGCCATTGCTGTGCATTTGTGTCCATGAGGTTGAGAAGCTGAGCTGAAATTCATCCTCAGCAGAGGCCCAGCATGAGGCTTGCTCACCACTCGCATCCACAGGCCTGCGTACCACTTGCATCCCATAGTGCTTAAGTGGAGCCTAAGTGGACCCTGGGCCTTGTGCTGGCGCCCTGCCCAGTGCTGAATTTCAGCTCCGAGCCCAGGCCTGCCGCTCTGATTCATGCACGTAATCCCGCTGAGGTCAGCGGGTTTCATCCTGCTCCCACCACAGCCCGCGGGACAGTTCACACGAGAGTAGCAGGGTCAGGCTCTGTGTTTGCATGTGCCATAGAAAATGGAACAATTAAGATTAAACCAATTAAATTTTAACAGGTCTGGAAAGCGTTTTATTACATAATAAACTGGAGGGATTAACCGTGTCGGGCTTTGCTGCGTGTATGCTGGCGGAGTGGTTCCTTGCTGTCCGCAGCACTTGGTGCTCCTCGGGCTGGGGACCTCCCTGCACTGCTGCTGGAAAACGTGGGGCTGGGAATACAGCTGCACACTGGCTCCTGCTCCTGTCCAGCACTGTCTCCCAAAGCATTCTGGGTGTAATGCTTTTCTTAGCCCAAGCAAAGCATTTTCTAGAAGAAATTTTGCAAATTATACAGTGGCTATTTCTATGGCTTCCACTGGGGAGAGGGAAGCCCTCATGTTTCTGTCCAGGCATGCTGGTGAGGAGCAAGTGCCTGGGCTGGCTCTGTGCAAGGTGGTGACAGACGTTTCATCTTGGAAACGGAGCTGATAAGTTACTCTTGTTTAGGGCATCTGCCTGGCAGCCAGTTTCCACTTCTCTCCTGGCTTAATCAAGATTCCTCCGGCTGTTCCCATGCAGATGAAGCCATCCTGGCCATGGCTGCCCCAGAGCTGGTAAATCTGTGCAAGAAATGGTACACAGCTCTGGGTTTGCCAGGGTGGTTTCAGGGTAATTGAGCTGAAAAAGGATGCAGGAACCAGCTTTGGCAGAAATTATGCTGCAGCCTTGGCTGAGTGCATGCATAGGACAGTGCACAGGCCTCTGTGTGATGGCATTCCTCAGCTCTGCTGGCATTTGTCTATGGGGCTGACATTTGCTCTGAAGGGCACCCACAGCCAGCGGCTGTTGCACTGTTTCATCTTCTCAGCTGTAATTTGCTGCTGACCAGCTCAGGAGGATTGGACACAAATATCCTCTGTCATACAACAATCTGCACTTGGGGACTAGGGAGGAAGATGAGATTGGGAAGCTTATAATTTCTATCTCTTCTGGGTAAATAGGGGTCAAAAGCCTGTCAGGTTCAGCCCAAAGACATTTTGCACTATCCTTCCAGAGGCCACAACAGGCCAGCTTCCAGAGCTGTGGTGGGTTTTTCTCTAGAAGTAGAATGGTTGCTGTGGCAGGAGCCTGTGGCATGTTCAGCGACAGTGAAGGCAAACGGCTCCCTGGCTGATTACATGCCTGCAAAGGTTAAGGGCAGAGCATGTGCTTGGCCTGCACATGTCTAATAAATATCCATTCTTTTGTTTTCCTTTGAAATACTTCTCGTATTTAGCCATGGCTGCTCATGTGGTTCCCTCCTGAACTCAGATCCTCACCAACAGCCACTGTATAAATAGGGCAGCCCCTGTGTCCTGCACAGGAAAGGCAGGTAGGAGATTTGAAAGCTTCTGTTAATAGTTTATCTCTGAGTCTGCCTAATGAGTTACCCTGGCAATTACTGTGCAGAAATTGTTAGTGTATCCTGATGATTCAGAACTTTCTAACAACAACTCTGGACCAAACTATAAACTGTTTTTCTATCTTGGAGTGGAGACTTGAGAGAGGACTCCTAATTGTTCTCATCCCCTCAGGGGCCAGAGCTGGATTATCCCACACAGGCTTCTCCACAAACTTGTTTTTAGTCTAACAGTGGGCCCTCTGCCAGACCAAAGAGATGGGGAACTGTTTTCCAGATTTAAATCCCCCCCCTACCCTTCCACTCCACTTACACCTCTGAGGAAGAGCATGGATTAGAAAGGATTTGCCCTCATGGGGCTTTGGTTTGGGTTTGTGAAGATCTGTCCTTAAAAGCATTGCCTTTTTTGTTTTATCCCTATGTAAACCTGACTCCCAGCTTTACGTAGGGAATAGGCAGAAGTGAAGTGCTGTGTTGTTCAGAGAGTAGAGATCTCCCCTTTCTTTTGAAATACCTGCCTTTAAATGGCATTTCCTCTTGGAGACAATGGCTTAACATAAAGAACAAGCAGGTAGGGATGGACAAGGGTGGTGTTCAGGAACAAGACATGGCTGGACCCCTCCTGCTGTAGTTGGCTGAAGTTGTAGTGCTTCAGCCATGCATACAAGAGGTTGAATGGCTCAAAGGCTCAGCCAGAATATGTCCCTGACATATGCACTGACAGGGCAACCTGGATCTCTTGATAAGGTTCCTGTGTTGATGTCCAAGCACACTGGAGACCACGGTTATCCATGCGTGCCTGGGATGCTCTCCCCAGGCCCCATCCTGGTGCTCTCCCCCAGGATCCATCCTGCACTGTGAATGAGCCATGCAGCAATGCTGTGTCAGGCCAGCAGTTTGTGGGCACTGGGGCTGTAGCAAAGGTGGTGGGGAGTTCACATGGGGCCAGAGCAGTTCTTCCCTTCCTCATCCCTCCCTTGCTGGGGTGGCCAAAGGCCACCCCACCGGCTATGCCCTGTCCCACTGGAAGCACTGACGCCTGTCTGGCTGCCAGGACAGCCGGCCAGCCCCGTCCCAGGCACATTCCCTGCGCCTGGCAGTGGCGAGTGGGCTCTGTGCCGCATCCCAGGGCCGCCTGGGCCCAGGCGCCCTTCTCCAAACATCCCTCCTACCGTGCACCCGTGGTACCCCCGGGCTCACCCGTGTCCGCCCTGTGCACCCGCCCTTGCTGACGGTGGGGAAAGTAGGAGCCGTGTCCTTGCGCTGACCTTCAGCTGACCTTCCAGTAACGCTCGAGAAACCCTCGGAAAGGCTTTCTCATTGTGCAGCCCCAGGGTTTCCAGGGAATTAGTCAGCAGGCTGGAATTGTGCTCTGTGTATGTGACCCCCCCCTTATCCCCCCCCTCCTGCCTCTCCCATCCCTGGAGCCGGACCGGTCCAAGAGATATGTTGCCAGGGTGACAGCGAGGTGTGATGGATGGACAGAGAGTGGCTGTGGAGTGGCAGGGCCGCTGGTCAGTAACCCAGGGCTGTGTTTATAAGAAGGAAGAGGCTGTTTCCTGGAGCTAACATAATGCAGCTCTAAAAAAGGCAGGGGAAATACATCATGCGAGGGGAGCGCGGCCCGGGGAGGGGAGGGCCACGGGGAGCTCAGCACCACAGCGAGCCTCCAGGTCAAGGTGCCTTTGACAGGGGCCTTTTTTATAGGCCATTTGCGTGAGAGTTCGCTGCTGTTTCTCTGCAGCCCTGACAGCGGCTCAAGGCCCAGCCGGGGTTTGGGGAGGGTCTAATCTAAACTCGCCGATTTCCAGCCCTTCTCCTGCAGGACCCGCTGATTTATTTGGAAAATAAATAATCGACACTGACTATTGTTTCGTTGCTGTGGAGTGACAGTCCCCCGCCCTCGGCGTGGGGCTGTGCCCTGTCCCACAGCGGACACTCGAGGTGCAGGGAGCTGTGGAAGGACCCTGATGCTCAGAGAGAGGGGCTTAGTTCACTGCTGCCATCTGCCCCCACCTCACCATGCCCGGGAAGGGGCGATTCTTGTGGCCATGGTCCCTGCATGGGCTGGGCACCTGGGGCATCCCTCACTGTGGTCATTGTGCTGGACTCAGAGCTGGGGCAGTGGTGACCAACTGGAAAGGCAAGGGAATATCCCACCCTCCTTCCCAAGTGCCGGCTGTGGCTGTTTTGCTCCCTTTAGCCATGCTGCAGGTGTGTGAGGCTGTTGTGCCCAGCACTGGCATCTCCCCCAGTGTGGAGCCAGTGTCTGCAGCCCCACACACCTGCTGCTGCCACATGCCATGCCATCCCCATGGCTCATGTCATCTCTGAGCCGTGAAACCACGCACCCCCTAATGTCACCTCTTCTGCCGGAGGGTCTGGTTGCAGGAGAAGTTGCTGCTCTTGGTGCAACAAAGAGTTCTCACTCCCCAGCCAGCAGTGTGGGAGCCGAATCCCCCCAGTGGGTTGGGACTCCAGGACCTTAATCATGCTGACTAATCAGAGAGCAGTACCCCAGAACAAACCCTGATTTTTCCCTACCGACAAAAAAACCAAACAAAAAACCAAACCAAACCAAACCAAACAAAAAAACAACAACAAAAAAACCAACAACAAGCAAAAAAACAAAAAAACCCAACAAACAAAAAAAACCCCAAACCAAAAAACAAACAAACAAAACCACAAAAAAAACCCACAAAAAAACCAAACAAAAAAAAACCAAACCCAAAAATCAAAATTTAAATAAATAAATAAATAAATTCTGACTAAAGTATTTCAGAAAAAAAATCACACAGAAAAAAATCAAGGATAATTTACTGTAGGTCCCACCATTTTCTGAGTAGGCATAATTGTTTCTACTACAGCTGAAAAATTATTTAAATGTTTAATTTTTTTTCTTCTTTCTTTTATTACTTTTATTCTTACAACTCTTCAGTGGCTGAGGAAGCGATACTGCATTTAGGGTTTTTCTTTTTTTCTTTTACAAGAATGCTAAAATTTTGTAAAGCTTGGAGTAGGGAATAAAGGATCAGAAAAGAGGAGGAAATCCAGCGTGAATGTCAGCCATCATCAGGCAGCTTCAGGGCAGCGGAGAAAAAGAGGACAAGGAAAACCTGGAAACACAATGCTTTCAAATTTCAAACAGCTTTCTGCTTTAGAAAACTGAAAGGAAAAATTGTTTCAACATATCCCATTGAAAAGTTAAATGAAATTGGTTTCCATAGAATAGTTCTCAATCTAATTCTTTTTGAGCAAAAAAAAAAAAGTTAAGCAATTTTTTGTACAGAATAAGTGTTTTATAATTTATTTTCTACATCATTAATAATAATTCTACCTCAATATAATAATAAAAATCATCAGTTTACATTTTTCCATCGAATGGGTTTGATGTCTTCACTAGTGTGGGAGTAATTTTTAAGTGGAGCCTTATTTTTGGCTGAGGTTTTTGCTTGTCCTCCTTTTCACTGGAGGAGTGTTTTGTCTTCGATGCTTTCATACTTCCCCTGCTCTAATTCATGCAAATACTGCCACATGCCCAAATTCCTCAATGAGTTCAATATTTATCAGCAAATAATTTTTTTCCAACCCAGCCTGTTCACTGTCTAAAGCCACTTTCTAAATAAGTATTTGATGAGTATTTGTATATTTAATGTTTGCATTGTTCTAAGTGACTTTCAACATCAGATTCTTTCACCCTCTTTCCCTTCAAATTAGCACATTCACAGGCACTTGTGTATGAATTTGCATTTGTCTCAGATTTTAGAAGGCTGTATTTGGACGACTTGCAAAAAACTACCCAATCCATATTTTGGAGTTATTTGGTTTTGTCTGACATATCCGTCACAGCTGCCAGTGCAGGGAAAGGCAGTCCACACTTCTGGAATCCCTTGTGCGGGCAGGCTGGGGCAGTGCTGTCTGTCCAGGGGCAGCTGGATCACACTGGTCCCCGAGCAGCCCCATCCCCACTGCGCGGATGTCTAAGAAAAGCCGTGAGCACGGGCTGGCTTTTTTAAAAAAAAACCCACTCTTTCCTATCCTTTACACGGCCAGTTCTTGTTGGATTTGTGCTGGCCCTCTGTGGCACCCCGGGACACGCTGTCCGGGGAGGAAGCAGGGCTGGGGGGAGCAGAGGGGGCTTGTCTTCCCAGCACTGCAGATTAAGGCTGCCTGGCTCCTCTGCAAGCCTCCCCAGGTGGCCACGATATTTCTAAAGGACTTGTCCCTGTGCCGCAGTAAGCTCATTAGCTAATTCCCTTATTACGAAGCATCAACTGAAGCATGTGTGTTTAGGCTGCCGGGGAGCCCCTCTCACCTTTCTCCCCGGCTCCTCTCCCTTCCTCGCTACCCTTTTCTCTTTGTTTTAGCTAGGAAGGTGGGATTTTAAAAGCCCCCTTGCCCGGCCGTTGGGAGCGCAGGCTCCTCCCTCCCCGGCCGGTCTCGGTCTCGGGTGGCCGCGGGCAGAGCGCGCTCGCCCGGCATTGCAGCGCAGTGCTCTCGCCTCTGCCCAAGTGGCTTTTTGGGCCCGTTCACGTTCCCATGTCAACCTCAGGCAAAGGCACTGAGGGGTTGATTTAGGCAAAGTGAGGCACGGGGAGGTTCCTAGGAAGAAGGTCGTGGCATCAAACAGCCGTGGTGGCATGCAGCTCTTTGCATAGTCACCCTGGGATTTGGGAGGGTCAGTGGGCTCTTGCCCCTTGTCACCTGACCCCAAACCTGTCGAATTGTCACCTGGAGGTGGGGAGCCAGAGCTTGTGGGCCGAAGCCTTTTGGCCTCAAGCATGGAGAGCCTGGGGACTCTCTTCCCAGACCCCCTTCTCCAGGAGAAGCTCGGTCACAACCCCTGCCTGGGGAAGCGGGATGGAGTGGCAGCCCACCCTCTTCCTTCTGGGGGGCCACACACCAAAAATCCACCTCGCGCCGGCGCTTTCCGGCCCTCTGTGAGAATGTACAGTTTGTGGCTCCTTCATTGACTTTGAAGAATGTTCCTTTATTCACAATGTTATTTCCTTTAATCACTGTGAGGTTGCAGGAAATCTTCTTGGAAAATTGTCTCAGATTGGCTGGAAGTACCGTACTGTTTCAGGGATGGAAAACTCACTTGAACTTGTTTTCATTTTACCCTAAAAAGTCACTGTCCCCAGAAGGTTCAGATGAATTTGGATAAACATGTGAGTTCTGAGGATGTAGTTGTTATTGAGCATTNAACACAGTGCCCCCCCCCTAAAAAAAAGATTTTATTTTTTTTTTTTTTTTTTTTTTTTTTTTTTCCAAATGAATCTATGTGGCTTTCCAAGTTCCTGAGCTTTACTCAAGACCAGGGGTGCAGAACTAGAGGAAAAAGGGACCTTTGGCATAAACAGATCATAAACAGACTGAAGACAGGCAAATACATCATTAAGTGACATGAGAGCAGAGATAACAAACTAGTAAGTGACAGCTTTGGCCATCAGCTAAGAGCTGAATCAACCAAATTTTCTACCTGAAGATTTCTGTGCTGGCTGACATAGGAAAGGCAAGATGTACTAAGTCTTGACTTTCACAGGAGCTTAGTCCCACATGAAATTCTTGAATTCTTGTGAGTAATGGAGAAATGTGGTCTAGGTGAGAGCACAGCTGGCTGGGAAAAAGTATTGAAAGGGCAGTTTCCCATTCTCAGTCCTCAGACAGGGCCTGGTCTTGGTTTAGGGATGGTCAGTGCTTTCAGCAGCACCAGTCTACAAGTGATCTTCACCTGCAGCACAGGTCTCTCATTTTCTTGAGAAAGTGAAGAAACCTGAAATAAACCTGTTGATAAGAGCAAATATAAGGCTCTTCTGTGAGTTGGGAAAAATCAACATTGCAGGCACTGGCTGGGGAATGACTAAGGTTGCTCTGTGGGAAAGTAGCTGGAGGTGACAGTGGGTCCTGCAGGGAGTGTGAGACAGCAGCAGCCTGAGTGAGAAGAGCAAAATCAGACCAGGACATATGAACAAGGTGTCTGTAAGACACCTGATGTGATCCTGCTGCATTTAAAGAGTGTCAGACAGCACAGAATCCCACTTGGTGTTCAGCTTTTCAAGTTGCTGTTCTTGGAGAAAGCCCAGAGAAGAACAAGATCAGAAATTCAGAAAACATGACATACTGGAGAAGGCTGAAGGGTAGCTTAGTATCACAACAGAAAGACTACAGGGAAATAAGATAAAAGTCTTTAAATGCATAAAGCCCTGCTACAAAGTATGAGATAATGGGCTATTCCTTGTTTTCAGGTGGGTAGAAGAAGAAGCCGTAGACTCACCCTGCAATGATTGTGGTAAAAGGGATTAAAACTTGTTTTTCCTGGGAGTCGTCGTCACCACTAGAGGCTTCTTTTAGGAAGAGTTTAGACAAAAGCTCCACCAGGAAGGGTTTGATTTGTTTTGGGGCAGGCAGACAGGCTAGGTGACCTTTCAAGAGCCTTCCAGGCTTATTTTTTATAATTCTGTGAATACAGATACTAAAAAGAGGGAAGATCATTTTGCCTGTGGCCAGTCTATTCAGGACTGGTCCTTGCCAGGTGTGTTTTGCTTCAGCTGTGAATGCTTCCATTAGCTGCTTTTTTTTTTTTTTTTTTTTTTTTTTTTTTTTACTCATAATCATTTTTTTTTCTCCCTATCCAGCAAAAATTTCCCCGGTTTCTGTACATCACTCTGATCCTACTTTTCCTGGAATGTTCATATGCCTTGTGTGGTCCCTTGAAGCCCTGTGCAGAGAGACCATTTCTTCCCCATCCAATGTGCCACATGTCTCATATACAGTATCCAGAAGCATCCTGGGGCAGACCCCGTTGTCTCTCATGAATTTGCCTGCCGACAGTCTCCTGGTGTTCCAAGCTCGTGCCTCACTCCTGGTTTCAGTCCAGTTGCAAGGCCCCTGCAGGCTGTCCGTGGGCTGGGTGTTTTTCTGTTTCTAAAACAGGAGTAACAACTGTGGTCCCCCTCCATCTGTGGGTTTGCAGATGTCAACTGTCCAGTGTTTACACTGGGTTTGTGCAATGGGAATTTTTCTATGTGTATTAGTAACACGGTGTATTTTTACTCACAGTGTTTAAGATCAGAATTAGTCATTGGATCACCTATGCTGATCTCCCCAAGTGCCTTGTCTTGTTACTCTTTCTGGATCCGAACAACCTGGGGTTTCACTAATGCACAAAAGCATCTGGTCTGGAGGTGCGAGGGAGTTCATGGTTTGGTCTCATTTAATCACTGACTGTTAATCCACCAGCTAATCAGCATTGCTCAGTAAATGTATGTTGTATTTCTTATGCAGGGTTGTCTGGCTTTTAATTTCCAACCATTGACTCTTGTTCTGCCTTTTTTGGCTGGAATAAAAAGATGTTAGCACATGGTATTTTCTTACTATGAGAGTACTTGTGCATAGCAGTCAAATTTCTTGAGCTTTTTTAAGAAGAAGACAGGTTGAGCTTGATTCTGTCACTGTGGGGTGCATTCTCCTGCAATTGTGTCTTTTCTGTGCCTGTTTTCTGCACTCTTTCTCATTTCACAGAATAATTTTGGCCTCAGGAACTCTGGCAGTACAGCCCACTGGTTGAGCCTTGCTCCATTGAATTGTGGAAATGTCTGAAGATGCAGATTCCATCACTTCACTCAGTTTTTGAGCCACGTTGTGTCTTCCCCCTTTCAGCCCATACCTCCCCACTCTGTCTGCAAGGATGCTGTGGGAAATAAGGGGGGCTGGGAATCACATTTACATCTCTCACTTTATCTGGGTATTTTTAAAGTGGAGCACCAGGCTAGTCACAGTATCTCAGGGTTAGCATCCAATCCTCTGCTGCACAGAGCACTGCCTCACAACTCCCATTTGCTGCACTCCTAGCTCTAGTGCCAGGACTGCATTTACCATGTGGTCCCAGCATTGAGGGTCAGGGTGTAGGTAATGGCTGGGCAATCAGTATTATTTAAGACAAATACTTAACCAGAATATTGTTAAGCACCTCACAGATACCCAAGGATCTGACCCCTCACTGCTCCCTGTTTTTTTGAAGCCGTTGCTTTTGGTCCTGTGAGCAGTTCAAGGCCCTGCTTGAGACATAGTCAAACCTTTTTTGTTCCCTATTTTGAATCAGGATTTCCTCAGAAGATCCTAGGAAGAAGCTATGGACTGATAATACCTTCACCATATATGGTGCATTTCATCTTGCCTTTGCCGCGTGCAGCCGCGGGTGCATTATCCAGGCTGGCACTGCTGGTGCTGCAGGGACCCGAGGCTCGAGGACACAGTCAGGTACATTTTGGCCAGGCTTCTGCTTTTCCTTCTGTGCAATGTCTACACTGGACGAGTTTGGCCTGTGCAGTGCAGATGACTGGTGGTGCTTACGTGTGCTTTTACAGTAGCATTTCAAAGGGCTGGTTGCAAGGAGGTGCATGCACATTTCCTGTATGTCTGGCCAAAAAGCTGATACTTGGGAGCACCGGGGAACCTTACAGTCCTGCAGAACATGCTATTTTGATGTTCACAAAAGACAGATTTTTGTCTAAACCTTATGGAAGGCGCCAGCATTATTTTCCTGCTCCTGGATTTGCTTGGTTTTATTTCTCATTCTGCCAGTTCATGACTGTCCAGCTGACTTGTTCCTGCACTGCATGGGTCCAGCCCTGTGAGATGTGGTGGCAAGATGTGCCTCATTTGGGATGGGGACTCAGGTTTAGCCTTGCTCTCTCCTGGCATCTCAGAGGTGGCCAAAGTGTGAGTAACTGCTGCAGTGCTGGTGTGACAAGTGACAGGCCGGGGGAGTGCAGGTGTCCAGCTGCAGAGGTCAGGTATGTTCCCAGGTGCCAGCCAAGCCATCAGGGGCACCTTTTGTACAGGTCAGCCTCCTCAAACCTGCCCAAACATGCCAGAGGCTCTAATGGCCAGGCAGGAGGACAGACCCGGTGCTTCCAGGTCTCCTCTCATGACATCCGCCGAGTCCCCTTCCTGCACTAATCTTGTCCTTCTATCCAAAACAATTATGGAGGGCTTGTTGTTTTTGGCACAGCCCTTTATTTACAAATCCCATCCTGCTTATAGCTCATGGTTTCATTATCCTCTAGATGTTTACAGAGCTCCTTTTCTTAATATTTGTGGCATTATTTTACTAGGGATCCGGGTGAGACTTCCCAGACAGTAATTGTCTGGCTCATCCTCTCCCCCACCAGCTCTTTCTGCAGAAGTGCACATCTCCCCACTGTCCCTGCCAGCCCAGGGCACCCAGAGGGACAGGAATGGGCAGGACTGTGGGCAGTAGAAGAGGGTTGCCCTGTTCTGAGGTTGTGGGGAGGGATGTGCAGAGGGAACAGCTGCCCTGCTGCACCCCTCTGCCCACAGGCCCTTGTTGCTGCATCTGGATCTCCGATGTCCTCTTGAAACTTTGTGCTACTAATGAGCACCTCCCAGCCCCTGCTCCCCCTGCACCCTTGCACTCCCCTTTCTCAGGCTCAGGGCACAGGTGCACATCCCAGGCTGAGACACTATCCCTTTTTCAGGCTTTCAGCTGGCTGGGGACTGCATCCTGGGAAGGCAGACAGTGGCAAACCTGTCGCTGGGATTCTGGGGTCATTAGCATGGTGCAGACGTGGGTCGGCGGCTTACGCTGTGCATGGCTCTGATGCTGGTCCCTGCCCCTGGGCTGTCTGTCACAGGGGCTTGTTTAACCTTCTTTGCAACAATATCACAGTCTTTAATCTGTTTATCCTCATAACCCTGCTATGAGGTGAAGGATAGTTATCCTCGTTTCAGAGGTAGGGAACCGAAGGGATTCTTTTCAAATGTAGATCAGTGTGTAATGATGCAGAGATAAAGATTTTAAAAACATGCCTGAGACAACAGGCGTATGGTGTGTAACTGAGCTGTTTCTGCAAATCCCATTAAGTGCCTCTGCCTTTTTCAGCTGATGCTCTCTTGGGGCAGACCTGGCAGGGGGAAATGCCGCACAGGCTCCAGCCTCCTGGTCCATGGGTGGGACCCAGGCAGGGCAGGGGGAGACAGAGCTGAGCTCGTGCCTGGCGTTCAGTACCTGGATGCGCTCTGGGTGTGTGGGGCTCCAGGCACTCACACCTGAATTGCACCAGTGAGTGCGTAAGACCCTCGGCTGTGTTTGGGAATGAAAGTTAAAGCCTATTTGTACTGCAAATGTGCAGATAGAAGTGTGAGGTAAGACATACAAAGGAGTGCTTTTACAGCATCCCTCTGGCTGTACAACACAGCAGGGCCAAGGTGCTGAATGAGGAGCAAGCAATGGCAGCAAGCTCTTTGCTCTCACTGCTCAGACAGATGTATGGACAGTAGATTTGGTTAAAAAACCCAAGCTGTGGTTTCTGTGCCGTGATCCTGGCAAGAGGCATTCCTGGCTGGCCTTCCCTGGTGGCTGGCCAGTGGGGTTGGGTGCAGGTCTCAGGGCTGCTCCTGGGAAATTGTTGCTGTGCTTGTGGGAATGCAGCAGCTCATGCAGTGAGGAGGTCAGTGCCTTTGTCTTGCTTCAGGGAGTTTATCTCTGCGGATCTTGCCTGCTTTCCTGGGTCAGGCTTTACCTCCGCTGTTATCAGCAAATGCAGGAACAGCCCGCTCCAGAGCCGGGCTGCATAGGAACCTCTCGACCCCCTTGCAGGGGGAGGCAGCATTTTCACATCTCTCCCACGCTAATGGGCACCCAGCAGGCCGGCAGTGGGATGAGATGTGCCATCCCCTGTGGTTGCTGTTCCTCCTTCACCGCTTTGCCAGCCCCATTGCCGTGCACCCTGGCAGTGTGGAATGCAGGCAGCAGTGAAGGAGGAGGCAGCAGAGCTGGCAGGGCCGTCCCTCGGCTCACCTCCTGCTGGGTTCTTCACCACAAACACAGGAGACAAATCCCCAGTGGCAGCACTGATTCTCCCTTCTCTGCTGGCCTGCCCTGTCCCAGTGCACCCTCCCCTTCTCAGCAGCTCCAGCTGTCTCCACAAACCCAAACCATTAGCATTTCCTGTTCAAACATTTCCAATAAATAAATGGAGACATCATGCCACAAGCCCGCAAGTGACCCAGAGGCGGGTCCAAGGCCGGGATGGACACGACCACCCAGCGCCCGACCCCCTGGCTGGGCGCCAGCCCTGCCTTTGTTTGAATTCCCGGGTGAGTAAGCGCTTGGCTGACGCCAGCTGAAACACTGCAAGAAATTATTTTTGATATTAAATAAATTGTTTTCAGTAAATCTGCTCCTGCACCAAGGTCCAGAAGCTACCCGCAGCACTGGGCTCCCTGCAAGAGAGCTGGACTCTCTTTTCTTGGCCTTGTCCTGGCTGTACTGGGGGACACACCCTGTCCAGAGGGGTCCAGCTGGGACCAGCTGTGCTGCAGTTGCCTCAGCCCCATGGGCACAGCTCCCACAGCTGCCTGGGTACTCCATGGCAGAGCAGCTCCCTGCAACACATCCACTGTCTCTGTCCCAGCACTTAAACCAGGATCACTGGTGAGAGGGAAGAGGCTTGGCCAGGGGATTTGCTGCCTTTGGGAATGGCACCTAAGTCCCCATGTCAGATGTCCCAAAACGCATTTCCTTGGCTGTGCAGAAGTCCATGCCTTGACACAGAAGTGCCTGTTCTTTCCCCCACTGGTCTCTCACACCCTTAGGAAACCACCTTCAATGTAGCAGGGTGTCAGTGCCTGAGCAGGTCACAGTCTGTGGGTCAGTCCCCTGACATCTGCCAGCAGGTGCTGATGCAAAAGGAAAAATTAGGGGGAACTCCTGAGTGCCTGTGGGAACAAGTAGGCATAAAATAGGCAAGCATGGCCATAAGTGGTCCACAAGCCAAGCTAGGATTCCTGAGACCCCACAACTAATGTGCAAAATGGTTTTAGAGAAATAGCAAACCTCTGGCTGTGCCCAAGAAGCTGCAATGGCAAGAGATATTTGAGCCTGATTAGGTAGGTGGATATGCTCCTTTTTGGGGCGCACAGACTTTTTCCTTGATGCCCTGGGTTGCTCTCTGGCTTTGAGCTGGAAGCAAAGATGGACTTGGAGCTAACCAAGTTCTGTCATGGTGGCAACTAGGAAAAATACCAAAATACCAGGAACATAGCTTTCACTAATTTTTTTAATGTATGTTTTGCTGAAGCCAAAACTTCCTGTAGGAACATGATGTTTAAAGGAAAATTTTTGTTGTTGAAATTTTCTGAAGCATTTGAAGGGATTTAAATATTCTTTGAAAGAGGAGATGTAGATACTCTGTTCCAGAAGGATTCCTTTAGTGGGATGTTATACTCTGGCACTATAAAACTTCAGAAACTGAAATGCAGTGAAGCCGCATTTTAAATATTTTTTTTTATGGAGAAACAATAAAATGTTTTCTGATTTTGATTTATTTCATTATAGAGCTTCTGCTTTGCTCAAAGGAATCTCCTGTTTCTCCCACCCATGGCAGGTGAGAGAGGAGGTGGGATGACGGGGCAGGGGGCAGGCACAGTGCCCGAGCAAACAGCCTCTGAGCACCCCACAGGTGTTGATCTGCAGCTCAGCAGAGTGGGNTTTTTTTTTTTTTTTTTTTTTTTGCGCCAGTGGGTGAGAGCCCTGGCACTCCCTCTCTGTGAGTGCAGTGGGGCTGGCGGGGCAGGAGGACAGGAGGTGGATGCTGCAAGGTAGCATGGCCGGCAGCTCAGACTCAGGGGGCACCTGTAGGGCTGTGCCTGGGCTCGTCCCGGGCCACGCCGGGGTCCGGGCGGCTGTCAGCGCCCCGGTGCAGCGGGAAGGCGGTGGCAGGGCCCCGTCCCGCCCCTGACGGTGCCCCTCGGCAGGACCTGCAGCCCCGGCTGCCGCCAGGGCCCGATGCCATCAGCACTCGCAGGCGCTGACAGATGGACCCATGGACACGGCAAGGGGCTGGCGGGGGCCGGAAACTCCTGATCCCTCTTTATCTGTGCCTCAGCCTGCTCTCTCATCTCCCTGTCATGCTCTGTGTCTCGCCTGGTATCTCACGCTCCTATTCCTGTGCCTTGCCGGCTGCTGGGGGCTGCCCAGGCTCACAGCATCCTGCGGCCAGGCACAGACCTGAGGCTCCCGTGTGCCAGGCACAGTGTGAGGTTCTGGACCACCCTCCCCTAGAACCTGCTGGGCTTGGTGCCTGCGAGCACCACCAGCTCTGAGCAAGGGAAGGCACCGCAGATGCCCCCATCCCGTGTCTGCATGCTGGGCATCAGTCACAGCTGCAGGCAGGTGCCTGGGACAGGACTCCAGGGCTGCTGTGCATTGCAGGTTGGAGTGGGAGGGAAGGATCAGGCCCAGCTCAGCATCACTGTATGCTCTGAGGTCCAGGAGCCTTACTGCTGTCTTCCTCAAATGCACCCCTCCTGGGCCAGGGTCCAGTTGGGTACCAGCTCAAAATGAATCACGAGCATTTCACTTGGCTCTCATGACATCCCCAGTCCCCACTGCTCCATTGCAAACCCACTGTCCCAGCTGGGCAGGGTGGCAGTGGAGGGGTCAGGATCCACAGTTAATGTAGCTGCCCCTAAATGCACCACCAGAGATCAGCTAATCTGATAATTACAGCAACAAAAGCCATTTAGACAAACCATGACCTGACCTCCGGAGCTTGGAATGAAAACATTTTACCCTCCTCTGTCTGGATCCTGCACTGAGAAAACATCTGTATTTGGAGGATGCTGGGAAAACAGCCCCCGCACAGCACCCGCTGGGACAGCCTCAGCTCTGCTCCGTGCCACACACTGCTTGCACCCAGCCTCAGACTGGGATGGGCAGCCTGTTAAACCCTTGCTGTGATGCCAAGATCGACAGTGTCCCAGTACTGGGCAGGGCACTCTGGAGAGGATGAGGCAAAGCTCAGAGGGGTGTGAGAGTGAATCTTGCAAGAGGAAGTGAATGGGTTGGGGTCAGTGGAGCTCACTCTCATAAAAAGGGCTTTTTTCCAAGACCATGTGAGGCTTGACGGTGTGGGGAGGCCATCACCTCGTCCCCAGTGGGCCCTGTATCCCTGCAGCAGGCTGAGCTCTGCAGGAGCCAGGCTGGCTGCTGAGCCCCCCTGCCTCTGGCTCCTAGGAGGAGCTGAGTGCGGGGGGCCCTGTCTGCATGCAGCACGGCCATGCGTGCCCGGGGGCTTCTTCGCTCTGTGTAAGGTGTGCAAGCTTTCCCACTGAGTGGCAGGTCATTGCTGGCTGTCAGTCCAAGGCAGGAGATGAAGGGAGGGATGCCTCAGGGCTGGCTCCCATGTTCCTCCTGCTTTTACATACGTGTTGGTGGCACCCTTTGTGTAGGCTGAGGAGATGAAAGCTCAGGGCCAGAGGGATCTTGCTAACGCAAAGCCACCCAGCTCGGGGGCCCGACAGCCTGCTGCTTTGTCTCTTATTGTCTCATTCTTGCATCTCTTCCCAGCGGAGTGCCACTCCATGCTGTCAAGGGCATGGGACACCGGCTGAGCCAGAGGCACCAAGCACACTGGCAGGTAACTCCTGCTGGGTCAGTGACCCCGGCCTCGCAGGCACCGGCAGCAGCACAGACGGTTTGCACCAGACTGGCAGCACTGAGCTCACACTGCCCAGGAGCTCCTGAGGAAGGGGATCAAAACAGTGCTGATTTGGGGAAACTGCATTTTTTCCTGCAACGAGCACTGCTCAGCCTGCTCTGGCAGTCCCAGGCAGCAGCTTGGTGCAGACAGCTTGGCAGGCAGCATCCCTGTGCCTTTGTGACTTCCCTGTTCTGCATTGGGAAAGCACTTGGCCATGTCCCCAAGTATCCCAGTGCTCGTTGGAAAGCGGTAGGATTAGAAACCAGTAAGTGCAGTGAGAGCCTGATAGTCTGGGGACTCCCTAGCACTTCTGTCTGCTCCAGAAATAGGATGCTCTAAGCAGCCTCTGTCTGTTTTTCCCATTGCAGCATTCCACTTGTGCAGTGCTTTACTCTTTGTGACTCACCCTGCAGTGGGCTACCCCCAGATCCCTCTGATGCCCTTGTTTTCATCAGCTGCTCCCTTGCCCAGCCCTGAAGTGTCTCATTTAGCAGAATCCACTGACTTTGAGAAACCCAAGAGTTCTTCATCCATTTGGGATTAGAGTTAAGATTAGGGCTATAGTTAAGGGTAGGGTTAGGTTCAAGGGTAGGATTAGGGCTAAGGTTTGGATGCCCTGACAGCAGCTTAGCCAGGTTAGGTGTCTACAGAGATTCACAGCTATTGCAGAGAGCGGACCTGAAGCTCTTTTTGGCTTTCTGTGCAGCTTTTTCTCAAGGCCTGAATGAAATTTTGTCCAAGTTGGACTAAAAACATCACCCGGGCCAAAGCTTTGGTCTGGCACTGCTGTCTTGCTCTTCTGCCTTTCCCATTATTCTGTTTTCTCCGAAGGCAGAAGTGCTGGCACGCTACTGTGCCGACAGACAGCTCTGCCGCTTCCCTACTCTCATGCTAAGCAGAAAGTGCACTGGGCAGTTCTTCCAGGTGCTGCCCGGAGCCAGGGGAGGCGAGGGCTGTGCCCCTGGGCTCCCTCCTGGCAGCCGGGCTGTGGAGCCACCTGGGCATGGGAGGGGGGCAAGGACCCAAACTGGTTTTCAGAGGGATCTTGGCTGGGTTAACAAAGGGAGTGTAAACACCTTGGTTGTCTGCAAAAGCGTTCGGGGACAGCATGGCCTTTCCCGTCCTGTACCCCCGTGTTTCAGGTCACGAAGTGAGGCGTGTGTCGTGTGTGTCACTCTGTCGGGGCTGTTTTTCACGACATCCTTCCCGCTTCCCTCAAAGCCTTTCCCAGATGTAGCAGGGTTGCGGGCGGATTCTTACAAACTTCAAAAGCTGCTCGAGATAGGTGACGGGCTCCTAACAGAGCCGGCCACGCACCGGGAGGCACCAACCCCTGTCCCCGGAAAGGCGTGGGGCCAGCCACGGCTGGGATGGTCGAGCAGCTCCAGGCCTGGCCGGAGCCGTGGGTGCCCTCCCCGCGGGGTTTGCAGGATGGGCGGCAGGATGGGCGGCGGGATGGGCGGCGGGATGGGCGGCGGGATGGGCGGCGGGATGCGCGGGCCGGCTCTGCCCCCTGCCGGGGCGGCGGGATGGGCGCGCGCCCCCGACGGCGGCCGCGCCCAGGAGCCCCGGGGGTCCCCGCAGGGCTGGAGGGCGGCCCGCAAGGGCCACAGAGAGCATTGTGGGGAGCGCTCTGCCCGCGCGAAGGGCGTGGACTTTGGCGCTGCTAGGAACACCCCATGATCAGTGCCATGTGCCGAGTTAACCAGTGGTAGCGGAGACCCTCACAGGTGACCCTGGGGGTTTCACCGGTGCTGGGAGGTTCTCGGGGGTCAGTCCACAGCGCCTGCCCTGCAGGTGGCTGTGAATGAGGGAAGTGCCTTTGGAAACACCCACCATCCTCACAGCGGTCCCCGTCCCGCACCCGCGTCACTGCAGCCCTGGGATCCCCCCGCCCCTCGGGCACTGCCCCCGGACCCGTCACACGTGGGCACGGCCCCCCGACACCCCTGAGCCTTGCACCTCGGCACCATCCTGCACCCCGGGCACAGCACCCCGGGGCTGCGTTCACCCCGGCTTTGCGCTCCAGGGTTGATCTGCAGCCCCGGGTGCTCTGTGAGGACTGTGCCGTGACCCCGAGCACCGCACCCCCGAGCACTGCCGCAGGGCACCGCTGCCTTGGGCACGGCATCCCCTGCAGCACCCCGTACTGCACGGGGCATTGCATCCCGGGACCGTCCCCCCAATCTCCGCAGCTGCGGGAGTCCCTCGGCATCGGGCGCCGCACGCCCGGTGGCGGGTCGGCACTCCCGCCCGCGGCCGCGGGCCCGGCCCCACGCAGGGCGCAGTGGCGGCCGGGGGGCAC
>VXBN01009141.1:0-50354 GCA_013397395.1 Sinosuthora webbiana | reverse complement strand
CAAACCTAACCCCCAACACAGTGATATTTCATTTGTAAATGCCTACTTAATGTTAATGTTGGACTATATTTCCACCACCCTAGGCTATCAGTAACAAACTGTCCTAGTATTTCCAGGCTGACGCAACAGAGAGTTCTTGGTCACATGTCAATGCAAAAATAATGCAGAACTAATTCTTTAGTTTGAGAAAGCACCAGCAGTATGTTTAAGCTATTCAATAAAGAGTTATCAAAAAAAAAAAAGGCAATAGTTCATTAACATGCAAACCCTTGAGAGAATGGAAGTATATCCTTGACTCACAGAGTCAAATGCAAGTCAAGTTACACTTGACATGTTAGTGATTTATACCCACACACGTATAGAGGGGAAAAAAATAATCTGAGAGAGGAAGAAAGTTGTTCAGCAAAAAGAATTATTTTAGCGATTGCTGATAAATCTCTATCTGAAACTGATGGAAAACCTGTGCAGTATCACTGAAGTCAGTGAAGCTCTGCTGATATATCCCTCAGAAAGGTCAGATTTTCCCACTGTCATGCACCCCTCACCCTCAAAGATGCTTCTTTCTTTTGCCATCATGCCTGGAAATGATTCAGTTCCCTTAATTACCTATCTGAACTTGACAAGAATCATTTAAAGAGCTTGTTTAACAACTGAACCTATAGTCTCCAATATTTATTAACAGAACCAGAGCAGAGTCTTATTTTGTCCAATCAATAACAGTTTGAAATAATTAGAGCTCAATGAACCACAGCACCACATACCTTGCTTACTACTATATTGTAGCCTGGCAAACCCTTAAGATCATATTTGATGCATTTTAAAGATATATTTAACATATACATTCCATTAGCCTTTAGGTCTCTGGATGGCACAGCAAAAAAAAAAAAAAAAAGTAAATAAATAAAGCTCATTGATCAAAAGCCCGTTCTTACCACTCTCTCTCAATGGCAACATCCCACCAAAGATAAATCCTTTTTCTGGACATCACTATTCAAATTATAAATACTATAAAGACTAAGCAGTGAAAACCCTATCTATTGTTACCAAAAAGAAGAAAAATCCATTTGAAATTGAACTCTCTTATGCAGCTGAAAGGTTCACAGCCAAGACCAAATCCAACTACTCAAAATGCAAGTTTATTGCTGGTAGTAAGGACAGATGACAGTCACCTGAAGTTTGGAAACTTAGAAGTGTTTTGCTCCTTAGAGCAGTTTACCAGTTCCTCTATTTTATTTGTTCCAAAACACAATATATTATTGGATTACATTGCTGCATTTCCGTTCCAGCTCTCTGGGGGAAAAGCCAGGCCCTTTTGAAATGGAGATGAGAGCAACAGTGAAGAGCTGCTACAAGAATATTTTGCTAAGTGACATCCCTGATACTTGCTAGAGTGGTGTGCAACTTTATTGTGCAGCCACAGCTTTAATGAGATGTGACCAAGACCTAGGAGCATTTGGTTATGAATATATATTAGCAAACTTTCAAGGCAGAATGATTCTTATATCCTATTTTATACTCCCAGCAGTTCTTGAGAGTAGAAATGAAATGAAGTTGAATCATCTTAGCATTGGTAAGGAACTTGAAATATTTAAGAAATAACCCATCAAAAACTAAAATTCAGTTTATTAAAAAATGCATGACCACTAGAATGGAATATAGTGGGACCATGGCACCTTAAATCCTAAATTTGCAAACTTAGTAGCTCTTATTGGTCAAGGAGACTGATTTTTCCTGCCTTGCTGAAAAAATTTTGTTCTGCAGTCAGTGAGGAAGATATTTGTAGGGATGGATGAAACAGTCTTAAATATTTGTGTTTCACTCAAGAGTATCTCAGGGTTTAATTATAAAGACTAAGGGGAGAGAGAAACAAAGGAGCTGTTGCAGGTCTGCCATTCATTTCATGATTTCCCAGGGCAAACTAGAGCAAATTTAGTCACGTATACCACCACACACAATGGTGGAATGAAAAAGTCTGAGACAGAAATAGCTGGCCACACTGAAAACCCACAAGGCAGACAACCTGTTAAGCACAGGAGCGAAAATTTGAACTAAATATAATGGAAGCTTATAAAAATACAACATAATGCTTCATAGGACTACACACAGAACTTTACCTATGGTCCACTTGCCTAAAATTTCAATTGGGTTTGTGTCATACATTCACAAGCCAAAATAACATAATTTATCCATTTGGTAAATGCAGTAAAAACAAAACAAAGTCATTTTTAGAAACATGCTGTTTGAATCAAGCTCCTAAACTCCTTTCCAACTTGCTGTTCAGATATGAGCTTCCATTCCGTAATTTCTAGGTGAGAGTCTTTTTCCCCCTTACTCTCCCCTCTTGAACTCTGAGTATGTTTTGCAGATGTTATGGTACTACCATTGTTTGGAAATTAATATGCTGCTGATGAGAGACAGCCAACAGCACCAGAAACCAAATCCTCAACCGTAGGATGGAGCAACTGGGCAATAGTTGTACTGCTGTCTGTGCCAATTGTCTTTTCAAGCCTGTTTGGGATTTAGGAATTGTTTTCTCTCTATTCTCTGAGGTTTTCCTGGATGTTGTACTCTGTGCTTTATTCCACAGATGGAACCTATTTACTTCAAAGGTATGTCAAGTGAGCAATCCTGCAGAAACTAGTGAAAATGCTTGTGCACCTGAAAATTCACATATTGAAATCCTTTATTTCATCTTCTGAGATTCTTAGTAAGACATCAAGTTGCAGCCAATAGATTTTTTCTTTCTTATCTCAGCAATTCTAGCAAACTGGGACACCAGCTTCATTTCCACAGGAAACATACCAAGCCACTGTCACCTACTTTTCTCCAATATATCTGAATGAAAAAGCTACTTCTGTGGGATTCTAGGACAAAATTTTGCTTTATTACTCAGCTATTGTTTCCTGTTGTGCAACTACTACTTTCAGAATACATCAACCTTAGAAATAGCCCCTGTGCATCCACACTAGCATGTCTTCCTTCCATTTAATCACCAGTTCCCCATGTTTAATCGCATTAAGATTTGGGGAATATAATCAAATTACCAAAACCAAATGAGATTAATAATAAATCTCCCTTCTCTTTCAACAGGCACAATAACAGGGAATAGGGGCACAGCAGATTATGCCAGAAAGGTGCACATTTATTAGAACTGGAGGTTTACAAACCATTACTAGTCGTAGTACAAGAATGGGAAGCTCTGACTTGCCCCCAAAAAGGGCTGTTTTGGAGCAGCCTGGTGAGAGTGACTTGCTGAATCACAAACATTTGCTCCTAGCTCATTTTTTTTGAGAGAAGTATAAACTCAACACCAAATACCTGCTTCACTATAACTTCCAATCGTTTTACTCAGCATACCCTCCCCTACATCCTTTGTTTTCCACAATATTTTTCCTAAGATGTGCCATACCCATTTCTCCTACATCTACCTTGACGATTTTCAGACGTCAGTTTTGCTGTCACATCATCACACAACCCGCCTGCTTACATTTTCAAAGGAAAATAAGGGTTGATCCAGGCTGTCCTTAAGACAAGCTGCAAGAATTTTCCTCCTTGACTTATTTGTGACTATCACATAATAGCTATGCGCAGCAGGATGCAGTGTCTCTGAAGAACAGGTATAAAAATAAATGATTGCTCCTCCTTAGCAAAGCTACTTAGAGAAATATCGGGCTCGAATCCCAAGGTCTGAGATTTCTTCTCTTTTGATTCTATTTCTGTTACTGCTAACACTCTATTTTATGAAAATACATGGTGCTAAAGAACAAAAGAAACTGGTCAGACAAAACCCTGTGATGGCTTGAGTAAAAAGTCAAGAAACCTGCTGTTCATGTGGTTTGAAGCAAGGAACTTGGCGACTGGCAGTGCAGATCCAGGTGAGGAGGCTGCAGCCAGACAGATGCTTATTTACCAGCACTGGATAAAAAAGCAGACAGCTGAAGAGCAGTGGAAACCTATTCCTTCCCAAAGTAAAGTACCTCCCTGGAAAAAAAAATAAAGTCTAAAAAAAGGAAAACAAGGACTCCCTGAGGCAATGAATGGGTGAGTAACCTGGGCATGTTTGACAGGGAAAGACTATTTTCACAGATGGAGATGACAGTGAAGGATGAACTCTAAATGGGGCTGAACCCAAAGCAAAAATCACGAAAAATAAGAACTGATCAGGCATCAGACAAAACCCCAAGTATTTACCAGCCCTTGATAAGCACATGTGAGTCAGACAAGTGGCCAGCAAGCTCAGAACACCCAGAAATGTAACACACCACAAGATATTAGAAGTCAGTAGGAGGTAGCAAAGCCACCCATGCAGCAGTTGCTCAGAAACTCTGCATTACAGGACACAAAAATAGTGCTGTATGCTATGAAATGGAAGCAAGTAAGCTTCTACCACAACAAGCAATGAATGAATAGGAATATGACAATAAATGCTACAGCTCTGAAAGCTTTCACAGTAAGAGAGGCATTGTCATCTGGAGGCAGGGTGATCAGGTGCAAAAAAAAACCCAAACCAAACCAAACCAAACAAACAAAAAACAAACAAACAAACCAGCCAGGCTCTGGCTATGTGATTATTTTTTAAATGGCACCGCCTAAGTCAGGGAATTGCACCTATCAGTGTTGTCATGCCTGATTAAAAGAAATTTACAGCCTCTGATGCATAAAAGCAAGACAATGAGATCATCTGCAGTCTGAAGGAATCTTTCAAGCCACTCCTTGTGGACAAGAAATCGGTGAGACTGCTGGAACCAGAGCAAGCACAGCTACCAAGTGAAATAGCTTTAGCTGTAATTAAAGCAGCTATAGTCACTAAAGCCAGGAGAAAAAGAAATTCAAAAAAGAGTGAGGGAAAAAAATCACAGTAAGTTAAAATACCATTATTAAAGCAGGAATCTTACTAATGACAATTCCAAACATTTGTATTTTTTTATTAGCAGTTAATAGAAGAGTGCTTTGGGCAGACACGTTTCTCCAGGACATTGCACTTTGATCACTTTTTAAGGGTGTGCTGATCTGTGGCACGGATAGCAGGATCAGTGAAAAGTCTTTTTAATAACGATAATGGCAATGAAAAGCAGCTTCATTTACTTTATCCCACATGAATCTCCATTACTGTGAGCAACCCAAGCCATGACAATACTGGTGCTAAGTAGCCAAGCAAAAGCATGAGCCCATTTTCTAACAAATCTATTAAGAAAACAAAATTAGTAAGATCCCATCTCAGTACCATGGTACTCACTCTTTTCATGCAGCTACACAATATATATACATATCAGCTCCTGCACACCTGCGTTAATAAAGAAGCTGCAGGTTTAACCTGGATACCCTTATCTCTGCTCACATCTGCAGTGCTGCTCTTCTTCCCCCGCTGTTTTCTCTTAAAGGATGCCAAGAAAGCAGTATTTAAGTCTTTTGTCTTCCCTTTTGCAAATCCTGCACTGTTATCAGTTCCTGAGCAGAGAGAGTTTCCTGCCAGGCACCATGCCCAAAGCCTTGGCAGTCAAGATGGCTTTAACTCCTTCCAGGACACATCTGAGCACTTTGCACTGAACAGAAAAGAGATTGGTCACAGACTCAAACAACCTGAGAAGTTCAGAACTTACTGAAATGAATCTCAAGCTGTCATTTGCAACAGCCTCTTCTACTCATTTTATCTCTCATCATACAAACCCTCTTTTTTTTCCTCATAGGAGCAACTTCACTGAGCCTTTGGTTGGTTGTCTTGCAGGGGAGGCCGGGCAAAAACACCTGCGGGTCACTGAGGGGCCACTCATCTCCTGACACCCAACTTCAGGCAGCACAAGTGAGGCTGGGATGCCTCATCACTGCCTCCTTCTAGGGGCTCCACCTGGAGCTTTTGTTGGCTTTTGTGCCGTGACAGAGCACAGCCTTGTCACTGCCAGCCCACCCCAGCAATGACTCCCCGGAGCGCTCAGTGCCCCACCCCTTCCAATTAAACCCTGCGCTGCTGGGCCCCCTTGGATAATTCCTCATTTATACCACCCCGGAATTAGCATACACTGTGAAATAGGCCTTTAGCTAAGGCTTTCATGGTTTTCCAGGAAAAAAAAATAAAACAAACATACAATGTGGATTCAGATTAAAATGGTGTAAATAGAAGTTAATGAATATTATTACTTGAGTTATTAGAACTTTCTGCTTGAAAAAATTTAATCTAATATTCCCATTTTTAGTATTGCCAACAGCACTGGGGCATGCAGTTCAATAGTTCAAAGTTACCAGCTTTATAATTGCTTTCTACAGACCTTAAAAAAGGCATTTAACTTTCAGGATGTATCAGAATGGAATGAATTACCCATAGTCACTTCAAATGCAAGGAAAAAAGTTATTACTGCGCTTAGTTATTTACAAACCTTTTCCTTTGAGAAACACGAGGAAGAACTAAAGAGCACTGTAAACAAATGATAAAATTCTGTAATCAAAGAATTAGGAAGCCTTGAGCATTTCCAGCTCAACCAGCCTTGGGCATTTCCAGCTCAACCAGTATTTTTAAGAGAGAGTTTAAGTTGAAGTGTTAAGTGATATCACAATTTTTCTTCGAGGCACACTATTTTAAAGACTGGATTGCACTTTATTTACTCTTGTCTGTGTTTTGTGTACTCAGTAGACAATAACTTGGATTTATCTCGTAATGCAGCTCACTCATGACCAAAGGTGTGGCTAGCATTTTATCTTCAGGTTAAATGATGTTATAGTTTGTTGACAAAACATTGCCAGTTAATGCTGCATGTGGAGACCATGCCATTGGAAAGAGGAATTATTTTGTTCTGGTACTGACAACTGCCTTGCTGACAATACCATCAGATTTACCATCTCAGTGGCAGAAATACCTGAGCAGCCATCTGTAAAAAGGACACATTGCTTTCTGAACCACTATAATGATAAAGTAAGTTTTAAATACTCAAAAATACAATTAAACAACAGACAAATATCAGTTCTAGGAGGAAAAGCCCCTAGGAAACCAGCCTAAGAAGTAGTACTATTTCAAATATCATACATGCTTTTCCAGCCTGAATTACTCATCATTTTACGCTTGGATAAAGAGTTGGAGAAATAGATATAACTCAAATATGCAGATGCAGATTGACACAAATTACTATGACAATTAGTCCAAGTTATTTCAAAGGCCTTGTTCCAGGCAGAGTAATTTGGCCCCCAAATCCTAAAGGTTTTTTTGAGATTTACAGAATTCCTAGGAGATGGGAGTAGATAAGAAATGAAAGATCATCCTTATCTAAATCCTGATTTGGATGTTCCTGCTTCACTCACACCTATAGTGAAATTTCCATTTATAAAAGGAAAACCCCATTATATTCACTAAGGCTATTACTGAGATAATTGCCTAATAATTGTGTTCGAATGTCATGATCAATGGCTCTGCAAGCTTTTACAAAGGAGGAGAAATACTTCCAGAGATAGCAAGCCTTTCTTTCCTGCATCTGCCATTAGGAAAAAAAAAAATAATAAAAAAAACCAAAGAAACAAAACCAAACTCTGAATTGAAGGGCTTCTGCAATTTGTAAAGTTCTGAAGTAGAATAGGGACCACAAGGTGAGGTTCCCATGGAGTTCCAGGTTTGTATGTTATATAACACAAAAGAACATGATTCAGTGCAGCCCCAGCACTGTTTGCTTTTCAAACTCAGTGTGCTTCTGTGCAATATAGCAGAAATGTCAAGCCCAGCTAAGCTTAAACTAAACGTTTAACCTGCAAGCCTTCCTCGCTGTACAGACCAATAAAACTCACAATGACTTCAATGGGCACTTGAACCAAAGAGCCCTTTTGAAATTATCTGTGATGAAAAGCTCAGATTTTTTTTGAAGTTAACTGTAAGATCTGAAACAAAATAACATTTAGGAGGCATATAACTCCTTTTTGTGGTTTTGAAGGCTCACTAGTAGAGATCAACAGGATCAACACTTACAGATTGTGAACCACTCCTGAGAAAATGCTTTAAGGGCTTTGTTTATAGTGATATATCCAAGCATTGCTTCTTTCCTTCTAGACCATTGTGCATCATGAAAGAACTTGATGTCTGCCTTTCCATCAAGAGACTCGAGATCAGAAAAGTCCAAGAAAATCTTTTTGTTTGCCCACACTGCTGACATCAGCAGGTGAGACCTTGCCTGAGCACATTGAAATGCATACAACTAATACAAGTGTAGGACTTAATTACATACTCAGTATTCAATGAGTGCTCAGTTGGAACAGCAAAGACTTCCAGGGACTGTTTTCTCATTTCCCTGTAACCAGTGCAGAACTCAAATCTGTTCTGTGATTTTTTGTTTGTTTCTAAGTTGCACAGATGCTACTGACAGCAAATGTAGCTGAAGGCTTCTGAAAGAGTGCACTTGGTTATGTATGGCCAGTGCACACAACCTGGTCACATCCATAGCCATGGTTCTGTTTCAGGAATATGTAAGTGCCCATCATACTTGGAAACATCTTCCGCCAAATCTACACATAAAAATAATGCAATATGCTTTGTAAAAGCTAAGAAAAATCTACTTGTAAAAAATCTGTTATACTCGATATATTCTAATACAGAAATTTTACCTTTTTCCCCTTTTCATTACAAGGCTACTGCAAAGCAATTTTGGCCGTCTTCCAGATACTTCAACAGATTTTATTTTTTGTGTGATGGAAGCATGAGAGCATAGATCACCATTCAATATATTAAAACATTGCTGCACCAGAGAATTACTAAAAGCACAGTGATGAAAGAAGCATTTGATTCTAACAGACTGAACCTGGAGGAAGGCTGGGGGCTGCCCAAACTGCACAGAAAGTGCAGCTCCAGAGGTTTTGTACAGACCTACAGTGCTCCTCTACCTGGAAGTTTCCAGTGCAAAAGTGAACTCCTGAACTGCCAAGGGATGAGGCACTGCTGCAAACTCCAGGCTCCCGTATCCTAAGAGCTGGATTAATGGTAGGGGGGAAAAATTCCCCTCTGTCACACAGCACAATATCAGTGTCATAAATGCCTGAGGCTAAGCCTCCCCAGGGAGAGAGCTCAAAAGTGAGCAGACTGGAAAAGAATGTAATCCTAAATAAGCTCCCTGTGCCTCGTGTACAGACACAACAGAACTTCTTTTAAGAAGTACTGAGGGGCTTGGGAGGGTTGGTTTGGTTTTTGGTTGTTTGGGGGTTTCCCTGTCTGTTTTGTTTGTAATTAACAAGGGAGACAGAAATATAAAAAGCTCTGTACTTTCCTGAAATGATGAAAAAGGAATATGGAAAAGGGCAACAAACAAATGTTTTGACAAACTTTCAAGTGCAGTAAAACAAATGTACAGTCAAATAGAGATTCTTTTGGATTTCTATATTCTAATGGGGAATTTCTCATAAATTCATTTCAGAGCAATCTCAAAAAGGATTGACATGCACACTGGACTTCCATGTTATCCTCTCTCCTCCAAATGGTCTGCAGAATAACAAAAAAAATACAGAGGTGACAGGTTTAAGTCAGCTCAAGGGACAAATTCCAGTGAGGAGGCACATAAAGTTTGAGTTCATCATCACTGAAATCTGAAAACCCAGGAAATATATAACTGATTGCCCCTTCCAAAAGAACTAGGATTTATTACTTTTTCAACATAATACCATATTTTGTGTTTTTCCCTTGCTATACAAACTGTCATCACAGTGACCCTGCTAAAAGACTGATCTTCTCCCAAGAAACTCCATTTCAGAAGCATGAAAGGTCTACAAGGGATTCAGACAGCCTGGCAAGTTTAAATTTCGTCTCTAGCAAGATAACATCTATGATAAAATAAAATAACTGAGAAAATTCATAAACACAGGAAAGTGCAGGATGGTTTCTGTGAGGGGAAACCCTGCTAGTCCTGGAGACACTATGCCAATGTCTAACAGCACGTGAGTGAAGGGATTCCATGAACATGGCACAGCTGCAACTTCTAATATTATTAAAAAAAGAAAAGTTCCACTAGACTGGAGGAAACAGCCATTTCTGGACTGGGTGTTAATCCAAGCAAGAAGAGCAAATAGTAATGCTTAACCACTGCTGTGCAGGGTGAGGCCATGTCAGAGACATTCCCCAGCTACTGGTTTCTGTCAAAATCTTCATCCATGACACAAAAAAGGAAATTGGAAAAGGATTCCAAGCCTTTCCAAACCAAATGCTGCAGCTAAACAAAATCTCCTCCAGAAAGACCCCACCCCCCCCTCCAAAGCTGGAAAAGGAGATAAAAAAATGACAAAGAAGCTTCAGTGGAAATAATGCATGTTACTGTTCTTAGGCACCATAATACCATTCTGCCCAATGCAACTATGGAAAATTCTATATTTAAAAATAAATTTTAGTTATCAACATGAGGCTACAATACAGCTTAGATATCCTCAGTGTTTTTCTATAGTAGCTCTTCTACAGAAGAAAAAAAATCACAACACAAAATAAGTTCCTCTACTACATATTTGAATTTCAACAAATACAACGCTAAAGTACAAAATAAATGTTAGAAGACAGTGACAAACTTTTAATTTAAGAAAATATGCATAAATACTTCTCACATTACAATAAAGCCTGCAAGTGTGTTTACTTTAATGACTCCTGAACAAAAACCAAAACAATTGGACTGAATTATCCTATAAATTCAACTTTATGGTACTTGGTCTAAGGAAACTGATCTAAGCAGAGAAATAACACACTGCTAAAATCTCTAAGGAAGATGTACAAGCAACCACTGTTAAAATGACACTGTCCCTATTCCTCTCCAAGAAATTTAATTTGCAATGGAAAACCTGTATTGTAATCTGGGCACCAGGTCCCTTTGATACTTTTTTATTCTTTTCAAAAACACTGAACTCTACTTTTGGTGGCTGCAAATTCATGCAGATAGACCTCAGGGATAAGCTCCACGGCAGGAAAAATACATATGAAATGAAATAAACCAAATTCTGCACATTTTAAGACGAGGCACAGAATGTGACAACAAATAGGTTTGTGCCTCAGAATGGTTCATGGGCCTTACAGAACCAAATCTGAATTGTAAGTGCCATTCAGTGAAGGTGACAGGGGTCTTACCCCACAAATGCTGTTTAGCACATTGAGAGTGTTAAAAACCCACAAACTACTACCTGAAAAGGCTACTGAGAACCCAGGGTAAAACTAAAATCTACATTGGAATGAACTAAGGACTGACAAAGCTAAATCTTAATGCTCAGCAATACTTCAAGACTTAAAACTCTGGAACAAGCCTGGTTGCAGCATCAGAGTAGCTTAGGTCTTCTCTATTTGTTCTGAAGTCAGTTTGGTGGGTTTTGTTGTTAAGGGAAGGAAGAAATAGAAGCATGGAGAGCTGAAAGCCTGACAGCCCTCACTACAAGAAACTGAAATTGAGCTGCAGGATGGGTTGCTTATCTATAGGAGATGAAGTTTTTATTAATGTCTTAACTAAATATACACTTGTTATTTATCTGTTTGATTCCATATAAATGCCAGGGGTGAAGTGATGGAACTAATAGATGAGCAATGACCCCAGAACAAAAATAAGTACTTGCCATCATTCAGGTTAAGAGAAGATGGCAAAGAGCACATTTACTCTAGTCAGTCTAAGAATAGAAGCTCATAATCTATCTTAACTGCTAGATATTTTAATGGCCTGCAGAATATATCTAACTACATAGAACAGAAGCCTTAAAGGAAATGAAATTCTCAGGGAAAAATATGATCTAATTAAAGCGTCTACAAACACGTTTCAGAAATGGGAAAAAATATTTAATTTTGTCAGCAACATCTGCAAAATGTTTTAATATGAGTAATCTATAACCCTTCTGACTTCCAGATTTTCAGAGTATGTCAGAATGTTTTACAAAACACATTAATTGGTACAGCAATAGTTTGAAGCAGTGCACACCATTTCACTGGAAAAACACTGTCAAGAAATTGTGGCTGGTTTTATTCCACATCCCTGTTCCTGAACTCTGCCTCAAACTCCTCCGTCTTATCCCAAGGGTACTAATATTTGTAATTATAAAGATACCATAAATTGTAAAGTTGTTATAAGGTACACACAAGGTATACAAAATCTGATTTTTATATAAGGTTATAAGACATCAGATTTTCAAATGAAATTTTGGCAGCTTTACTTTCAGCAGCAGCCTCTTGCATTGGTGATTTGTTCCAAGTCTTTTTTCCCTTCAGTGAAAGATATTTCTTTTGCTTGAGACTTTCCCTGGTATTTCACATTCTTTTCCCTGAGGGCAGGAATTTCATATTCTTTTTCCACTGGTCTACAAGTGTACATGTAGTTGAAACTTCTCCCCTTATTAATTGCTGTAACTTGGGACAAAACCAGAGGCAGCAAGACAGATAAGGCAAACATACCTCTCCATATTGGCAACGTGAAATAAGGGAAGAAGTTTTATTGTCCAGTGCAAACCCACACCAAGCACATTTCTCATATATGGGAATGCTTTAGCTAGCAGAAAATTTTTAGCAAGATCATTTTCTCCAAGCCTTCATTCTGGAAACATGTAAAATGCAAGTTTCATCACCTTTTTTTAGTTTTCCAGTGTCCAACAGGAATTAAGGACACTGTACAGACAGTTCTCCCTGGGGGACACAGGGTCTGGGTGGGGATACCACACTGCATGCAGATGCAGTCAACCATTCCTACAGGAGCAAATGGAAAAGGTCCTGAGATGTTAAGGGAACACTGAATCCATGGCCACCTGCTCAGAGCAATGCACAATGTCCTTTTGGGGAGCCAAACAGATGGGTCAGAATCCCCACACGCAGCTCTTCAGGAAACTCTTTTGCAGCCCCTCTACACAGCTATATATGATAGGATTTTAGAGGAAAGCATTGTTTTGTGCTCAGGGTACAATAGGATTTATCATTACAAGACTCTTATTAATTTCTTCAGCAAATTTTTCATTTGCTAACAGCCCAAGTTCACTTTGCAGTTTACTCCACTAATTCTCTTCTCTTCCTATGCCTGTAATTCAAGTTCTTTTACATTGGTTCATTCTCATGCTTGGTATTTCTGTATCTGCTTGTTTCCAAATGCTTAAAGTAAGGAAAAGGTTTAGCTATCTAATCAAACACTTCTCACTTACTGTGGAAGTCATTGATCTCTTTTTCTGCCCTGGCTATTTGAGAAAAATTATGATTTCTGAAGCTACCAAAGCTGCATATGTCAGTCCTTAATTATTGTGAAATCCATCAGATTTATCTAGAACAATTCAAAGACCAGAATACAAAATTTGAACTGACATTGTCTGAAAACAGTGGCTCAAAACTAAACCAGCTGAATATCATCTACATGCACAGAAGCATCCATGAGATTAGTTTATACAACTATTTTCTAATTCCAATAAGCAAAAGAGAGCAGAAAGGCAGTTCAAAAGTGCATTCCTGGTGAGCCATAAACAGAAATCAGTGAAGAAAAGAACCTGTGGAGGAAAATTCATTCCCACAGATGGGATTTTCTCCAATCTGCAAGTGATGAACATTAAGGCACTTGATAAACAACTATGTTTTGTTTTCAGAGATGTCAGCCTGATATCCTCTATGATCATTACATCAACTTCCATTTCACATTCAAAAGGAAAAAAAAAAAAATCACCTGGAATTAATAGAAAATGTAAATTTACCCTGCTTCCTGCAAGGTGACCACTTGTCACACGGCCCATTGAGATTCCCTATAGGCCTGCAAATAAACTTCCCAAGCCTGAAAGTAAACTTTAGCTGTATGTAAGGCTGAGAGCTTAATGTGTGAGCATCTGTTCCCACAGTTATTCCATTTAAAGTGCACTGTCATTTCCAAACTGCAGTACAGGTGTCCTATGCCACAGTCTTAACCAGAAGCTTCCTATGTATAGAAATATTTTCTTCCTCCTGTTACTTTTAATTGCATCATGTGGAATTACACTGAATAAAATATTGATTTCCAAGATTCATGTAGCTTAAGCAATAATGCAGTTGGTAACACCTCTTACTACATTTCCTCTCATCCTCTACGGCAATTTTCTAAGCTTAAATATGTTAGCTCCTGGCATATGGCATGTTAATACGCATGTTGTGGGAGTAATGCTCTCAATTTATCTACCAATAGTTGGCAGTGTTCACTCAATTCTCTACAGCATGACAGCAATTCCAGAGGATAGCCACAAGTGACACACTGGCTGGGCCAGGGTTATATGCTAAATTTCAAGGTTTTATCTGGGAAGATTAAGTCAGTCCATGAAAATTAATTTTTAGCTTAAAAAACTTGCAAGGATGTGAAACTTCCATTCTGCTTCCTTGTCTTTGTAATGGTTCAGGCTTAAGACATGATCTCATATTCAGCTCAAGAACAACACACCTTGCTGGATACTACTCCTGGTAGTATCCTTTCTTTCCATATTTTTCCTTTTTTTCTTTACTATTCTTCCTAATTTAGATTCCCATTAATATCATAGCTCCTAATTATTAAAAAAGTAGCAGTGATAACCTAGACTACTTGCCTTATTTTACCCTGATTTTAATGGGTTTGCCCTGACAGAAGCCTGTGGAAAATCTCACTTCAATACTGGCATCACTGAAGGCTGTGTTATCCTAGTTTGTGTAATTTTCAAACAGCTTTTCTGTCATTCTCAATCCATGAAGACAACATATAGCTATTTTCAAGGACAAAGATCACTTGGCACTAGTCAATCCTGAAAAAGAGTCGGCCCTCAAAGTCTTCCCTGTTAGCAGATGGCTTTGTGAGCCAGTTAAAGCTTCACTTCACATCTTCCTTCCCTCAGTGCTGTGCAGAAATATACCCATCTATATATTTGTGCTTCTATATATATCAATACATATTTCTAAATTTTTTTTTGCATTTCATTCTTTTGGCTAAATATATAATTCCATATTTCCCTCCGCTTGCTAATTTCACTTTGACAAGCCCTGACAGATGACAAGACATCTTCTCTTGTGGCTTTCCCACATTCCTTCGGGCCTGATTGCATATCCACAAACAAAGCTGTCAGTGAAGCCACCTGCTTACTGACAAAGCCATGTGTAAAAAATAAAGAGACATGGTTTTTCAAATTGCATCCAAAGAACAACAGACAATCCAGAGCCATGAACCAGAACTTGCTTCGAATCAGGGATGTGCTAACTTTGTTACCAAATGTGTGGACTACCACTAAAACAAGGCTCTTTTTTGCCTTTTTTTTTCCCCTCAAAACTGGAGACAGGGAAAAGGAAAGAAGATGTCTCCATTCTAACCACTCTGCAAAATTCTTTCCCATGAAACAAGTAAAATGCTCCAGATTAACATCTCCTGGACAAGCACAGGAAGTTGAATCAGATGATATGGTGCTAGTCCCAGCACATGGATAAATGCACAGGAAACACCACCAAAATATGATAGTTATTACCAATCAGTAAAATCCAATCAACAGTACAGGCTGAGGACTGACTGGCTGTGAGACTAAAGTGCTACAGATACTTTAATATCAAAATGGACAAGGAAAAGGTGAGAAAGGAAGGACTGTTTGCATTTATAAAGTCATGCAACACCTATCACATACTATCTTCCACACACTATTATATTTCCTCATCTTTTAACATGAGGATAGAAATATGTGGGTGAATATATCTTCCTTTCATTTCCTTACAGCATTTCTACAGACGTATACCAATGCATTTCACTTTTATAACATACACTGAGGTTGAAAATAGTCTGAGGGACATCTCCATTCCCTGTTACTTTTCCATTGTCTACTAGACATGCACATTTTTTATTAATGCTACAGTTTTATATTTGCCAACAGTTCTGAAGGAGTGAGAAGAAACACTCTGATTGTAGATCAAGCTAAAACATCCTCCACACTGCTCTACTTTGGACCAGGGCAGCAGCTGAAAGATGAAGCAAAATGTGCTTCTGTATGTCACTGAAGTATGAAATACAGACAAGTGCCCAATTTTATACCCAGACATTTCCTAATAAGTGAGTCAGCTAACTGCCCCTTCTTGCTCTGCTTTGCTCAAGATGGGACCCATCAAGAGCAGAGATGAAAGCACTTTTACAGACAGTCTAGCCTGTCTCTGAGCTTCAGGGCAGGCATCTCTGCAGTCCCTGCTTCCCAAACATCCAGGGAGAGGCACCAATGGCTTCCAGCCCCTAGCCAGCACAGCTTTCCTTGCACAGAAAAACAAAGGAAGGAGTTGAAAACCAGCACATTCACATTCAGTTCTAAGGTACACAGGAAGAGATACCCACACTTCTGCAGTGGAGATACCTGCTGCCTGTAATTGTTCCCTGTTAACTGGTTTTTAAACAATGACTATTTCACCCACAAAATTTGGAAGGCTTACAAAATGGAATGCATTTGTCCCTGATATTACCCTACATTAGAACACTTTCTCCTGAAAGCACACCTCTAGCAACGCATATTTTTAAGACACACAACCAAAGCTCTCTAGCATTCTTCCCTGATCAAATAAGAGCTTTTCTTTTCATGTTATATCATCACAAGTTAATTCCCAAATACTCTTCTCTACAACTGTAACTAAACTGGCAATTCATTTCAAAGCTTATGATGTATAGCAAAGGAAAAATCTGAACTGGTAACATTCTTGTAATCGAGAGCATAAGTTATTTTAAACATCTGTAAAGATCCATCACAAGGGATCATGGGAACAGTAAATGAGCCATACTGTACCTACAAAAAGACATTAAGGGTTTGACACCATAAATTACTAGCAATGACAATGAGCCTGCACCTATAACAGTTTGCACTAAAATTTAATTGTAGCTATAAGGAGGTGTATTGCTTGAAAAGCAAGGAAGAGCTTGCAGGAGACACAGAACTGGTAAATTGTTTATATTTGATTTTGTAGGCTTTTTCAACACTATTTCATTAGAAAAAACATAAAAATTTGTTTTAGTTTGTCATATAAGTTTGTTTGCATAGACTCTTCACAGATATATAACCAAGAACTTTATTTAAAGCTTTTATTTTTGTTTCTGCTCTCAGTTATACAGTGCCACAAATTTAAAGAAAACCAAAAATATCGACAATAAATTCCCAAGGTGATTTTACCAAGAAGAGTCACATATATATAATACAGCAAATCTAAATTAGTTACTTGACATGTGCAAAAAGTGGCCCTTCACAGAGTCCTAATGAATGAGAGATGACTTCCAGGAACCTGGTCTGGAGCCACATTCAGGAAATAACCAGTTAAAATTTTAAAATGCTGGTTCAGCTAGGAGAAACAGATAAACAGAACAGATCATTCAAACACAAAATAGCCATGAAAATATTTCTGCTCGGCAACTTATAATAGTGCTCCTGTTACAATTCAATATTCCATCAACTTGGATTTGACAATTTGCAGTTAAAACCAGGAGCTTTTTTTCTAAAACAGAGGTAGTGAATTTGGGTTCAATAATCATTAAACAGGCACAGAGGGGCGTACATTTTCTCATAGTTCTGTCTCTGAAGGCATTTGGGAGCAAATGAGTCCTTCAAATTGGACTCATCATTACTCAGAGTTTTACAAGACAAGTATTGCACTGAGCTAATTGTGCATAGCCACCCAGCTTTACCTTTAAGCACAAGCTCCCTCATTACTTCCTTGGGATTTTAATAGATTTGCTGTCTCTAAACAAGTGTTGCACAAATAAACAATTACATTAAAGGTACATAACGAAAAAGCCTGAAGTTGGGTCATGGCCTTGCACTGCAGGTAAGCAGAGTCAACAGGTCTGACTGGAGACACCACAGGGGACTGAGAAGCTCAGAGCACACAGGTGAACAAGGGAGAGGAGCCAGAGGTACCTGAGGAGGTACCTGGGCACCCTGGAGTGCTGCAGGTGGGCAGCAAAAGCCAAGGGACAGCATGCCCTGAGCTCTGGACAGACCTGCATCATCAGCCCTGGATATTCACACCAAACAGTGGAGTTATGCATGCCAAGGCAGTGCCAGAATTTACATCTTTCTCACCTAAGGATGCACCTGCTTCAGCCTAAGACCCAGGTAAATTCTCACTAGAGACCACCCTCCCCTCTCCAAGGAGGGATCTGCCCCCACTCGGACTTTTCTACAGTTTTTTTCTCCTTCCTCAAGAGTATCTGGCATTTATGAAGCCCTCAACAAAACAACAACATGCAATTACAAAGAGTATAAACATCTGAGTAGCCAAAGGAAAAAAAAAAAAAAAAAAGAATATACAGAACAGATATGTTAATATCTCCACCTCATACAACAGATCCTGGTTATCCCACTTGATGTGCTTTACCGCAGAAGTGAGTTAGCTCTCATATCTCTGCAAAATCTCTTTGAAATTACCTGCATCTGAAATGTTAAAACAGACGTGAGGTTTTTCCTTACACTCTAATATAGCACTGGAGCTGAGGTTCTCATTCCCTACTGAACCTACACCAACTCCACCGGAAGCATATGCTTCAGCTCCCTCTGAAACATCTGGGAGTTTACTTGGTTCACAATTCATGAATATCAGTCAGGTGAGTGCAAGACATGTAATGAGCTCATTAAGGACTCCAAGGACAAAGTGTATTTTAAGCCAAGAGCCACATTTAGACTGAGTAAGTTGAGCAATCACTGGGTCATCTTAGCTGTTAATGCAGGTAAGATATTCTCTAAACTATGGATATTGGTGTTTTTCATCCCCATCTTTAGTTATTTCGAGAATATGAACTGTAGTAAACACATCTGAGCCCAAAGTTTTTCTGTCTTTCAAATATCACTGCACAGTGATTTCCTTCCATTCAAAGAAGACAGAAACACAATGTCACTTGACACACAACACAGAACTGGTGCAGCTTTGACAGCTCAGTAAAAGACTCTTCTTCAGTTCTAAAGGAAAAAATGGCTATCAGAAAAAAAAAGTTTTAGTGACAACATTGAAGAGTCAAGAGATCAGGGTCTGAATGAATATTTACATCTTGGACATTAAAGGCATTTATCCATGATATGAGCGTTTAAATGCTAAGCACTTTTCTGTGTAATGTCATAATACTTTCATTCAGAGAAAACCACCCCTGACCCTTTAAACCCCATGCAAAGAGTATCTAAAAGAATTCCAGAAACATTTTCTTCACCCTGCATTACAGCACAGTTCATTGCTGCAGTAAGTGAGCTGTGTTCTATGTGTTTGCAGGTGTACTGCACTAGTCTTATCCCATGTAATAACTGAGGGAATTTCAGGAATGTAACCAAACTTCCTGAGCTCTGCAGTACCTCTGGCAGCAGCCATCTACAAGTTGCTGTAAGAAGACCTTGCAGAAGTAACTTCCAGTTAAGAAGTCCCAAAGGAGGATGAGGACAAACAAGATGTGCACAGTGAGCTGACTCACCATGACAAGAGTGTTAAAGAAGAGGTGCTCCCTGGTACACTCCAAAGGACAACACCTACTGTATCGGAGGTTAAAAGCAACTACATGGATTGACTTTCACCTCTGACGTGATGTTTCACGTACTTTAGACCATCTGGTGCAAAAGAACTCTTACTTATCACACAGTTTAAATGCATGCAAGAGGCACAACCACCAAATTATTGTCAGAACTATAAATAACTAGTACATTATCTTTCCTCATGTAAGACTACTAACTTACACACTTTCAAGTCCATTACAAATAAGATGTTGCCATTCCCTAAAGAGAAATTTCCCCTCAGAATTCAGGGTTAGCTATTCAGCATGTTTCCTAAATCTGGGAGATTTGTTATCTGTGTGACCAATATGAAACCTGCTGAGGGAAAAGGTGTGGGGAAGCAAGGAAATCTCATATAAGCACTCAGACTAACCCCAGAGCTACTCCCCTTCCAGGGAAGGAATGGAACTCACTTGAAGGCAAAGAATATCTCTTCTTCAGCAGCCACTGTCTCCTGCAGATAGAAAGTCATGAGGGAGAGAGCACTGTTTCCATCCACTCTGCCATAAAACCCCACTACCAGAGAGAAGTTGAGTAGTATTTGATGCAGAGAAGTGCAGCAAACCCTGGGCTGTGCCAACAGGAGCACGGCCAGTTGCTCAAGGCAAGCAATTCTTCTTTACACTGCTCTAAGTCAGACTGTCTATACCTACTGCAGCCAGAACTGGACCCTCCAGAACCAGCAAATTAATGGTAGTAATAAAGTAAAAATAGTAGTAAAAATAGTGCACAACAACACATGTCCTTTGAAAAGATACTGAGGCAATCTGGCTTGCTGGATTTGAAAAAAAAAAAAAGAGAAAGTTTTGTGAGGGACCTTACAGCACCTCCAGTACTAAGTACTGAGGGGCTGACAAGATGATAAAGTCTGTCTTGATGCACAACAGGAAAATGAGAGACAGCAGGCACTAATTGGAAAAAATTACTCTGACGGTTCAAGGGGAAAGGAGCCACTACAAAAAATAATTAAGCAGAGGCCCAAAGAGGTGGTGCAACCTCCATCCTGGGCAGCTTTCAAAACCCAACTGGACAAAGCTCAGACGATCCTTGGAGCTGACCTACTTTGAGCAGGATGTAGGCTAGGTCCCTCCCAGCCCAAATGACTGTGTGACTCTCCTCTCTGTTGGCTCTTTAGCTAGAAGCTTACAAAGCCACTTCAATGTCAGAGATCATCAGTTTCCTTGCTATTCAGTAATATTGAGCTCTATGAGATGCAAAATATAGTATCAGTCCAGCTGGACATTCCTTTTTTATTTAGCTTTCTGACAACAGGCAAATTGCTGTAGAAAATGTGAGCAATAAACAAGATTTGTTAAAGAAAAAGAAATACAATCAAATATTACAAGTGTCAAAGTCTGAGTTTTCTAATTTAAATTTTAAACCTCTTCAAAGAACTTAAAATACATACATGTTTTAAAGTCTCATGAAGGGAAGGAGCATTGTAGTTCTAGTTCTCAGTAAGTTGTTTTTTTTTTTAATCTGCTTATCTAGAGCATTTTGCCACAGGTAAAATTCCCCCTGAACAGGAAAATACCCTGTTTCTCCTAGGCTGTGCAGTAGCCTGGCCACTACCTAAAAAAACCCCATCAGCAGTATTCCTCTCTTGTCACAAACCCAGGTGTCATTGCCCAGGAAAGTAGATTTCTGTTCTTCCTTTGCTAACTTTGACCCTTGGAAAAAGAGTACCTCATTGCTTTATTTGTAAAATTGGAAGTTAAACAGAGCAACACCAGAAATATTTCATCTTTTGCCAACACACATGCTAATAAAGAGATAATCCTCTCATGTTTATATCAAAGCTGAGGCAATCCACAGCACTAATGCAAAATCCCTCACTCATCTTCTTCCATTTATGCTCTGTTAATCATATAACATTATTACAAACAATACAGTAAACTAATTACTGTTCAGTCACTTTTTTCTTCCACACTATAAACTAAATTACTTACTCGTGGACACATTCTCTCTGTGCAGATGAACTGGTTTTGTTTATTCTCTTTCCTTCCAGGCTGTTTAATACTACTTCAATTTGCAGACACCAAAACCTTAAGGATGCCTTCCCACATAACTGGGGTGAGGGATCTGGGGCTGTGATGGTTTCTGGGTTTGGGCTGGGGCTTGGCTTTTTTGTTTGATTTGTTCGAGGGGTTTTTGGTTTGTTGTTGTGTTTCTTTGGTTTGTTTGGGTTTTTTTTTTACAGGGGGTAGGGAGGAAGGATAGAGGAGCAACAGGAAGAAAGAGTACATGTAAAATGGCTTCAATGAATTTTCTCCCTGGCTGTCAGAGCCACTGTACTGAATACTGTACATAAAATATTCTACAAAATCTGGGAAAGTCCATCTGATTCATTACCCTGTAGCCTTGTGAGATTAAATTGGTGCAGTAGTTCAGTAACAGCAAGAACAAAGCAAATTGCACCTATTCCTTCCTCCCATTCATTACAAATACCTTTGGGCACGTCAACATTCTGCTGAACTATTGCAACTAAAGTATCATGAACCCTGTATATTTGAGGCATAGTATGAAAAAGGAGGTTTTAGCCTATGAAAACAAAGACTTTCAGGGAAAAATTTTAAAACAATTCTCCAAAGAAAAACAAGAAAATAGAATCAACATAAGCTTCTGAAACAGACACCAGGGCAAAACCATGCCAGCATTGTATGGTTTGGATTACTGAATACTGAATATTGAGTTCAGAATATTAGAATAAATATTGAATACATTTCAAAATATTATTGTGCTGGAGAAGCTGCATATGCTCACCATATTCAATGCTATTTATGAAAGCAAATCAGAATTTGTTCTGAAAACGGTTATATTCTGAAACTGAACCTGAAGACATGTATTCATGCATTATTCTTCTCCTATTTGACAGGAAAGTACGAAAGGCATTAATATATGAATCAGTGTACCACTATCATTTTTCATAGCATGATATCAAATCTTGCCATCCATTTTTGAGAACAATAAAAAGCTCTTTCACTTGCAAGGTAAGAAATGTAGCATGGAATCCATTTCAAGCTTCTAAGGTCATTTAAAACAATCCACGTTTTGAAATAGAAGTGTTTTACATAAATAAAAAACTCTCATGGTACTATAAAGAGCATTGTAAGCCTACTCTGTTGATTTATGAATAAAAATATACCACAAACACAACTATGTCATGTTTGCACATACAACTCATGCTTCAATGAAGCACTACAGACACTTTCAGAAGAAAAAGCAAGAGACACTTTAAAGGCAGCAACAAAATTAAATTACCTCAGATAGGTTTCATTTGCCCCAACAAAACCCACCAAGGCTTAAAAAAAAAGCTCAATGTCTAGGAAAGAAAGCCCTCACTATTGAATTGTGGATCACAAGGAAGACAAGTAGATTGCACAAAATCTGTGACAAGACTTGTCTGGTGTTTCCAGCATATTTCTCTCATTTGGTGCATCCAAATTCATCTTCTACACACAAGTCATATGGCCAGCCCTTAAAATAATTTGCACTTCATGACTAACTCTGTATTGCTTAATTAGGGATAAACTGCTTTCCAGCTTTCAGCCTGCTCGAAAATACCAAGACAGTACTCTGCCATTTCTTTGTGCCAAGGAAGTACTGCATGTCACTTCACATTACATTTTCCACCAACTGAGAAAAGTGCATTGAGCGCTTCGGAAACACTAAAGGCTTATCTCTTTATACTACCAACGATTTACTCTTCCCCTCATCTTAAAAATGAGGCTGAGCTTTGAGTTATGGTTTCTACATCTCTACATTCACCCTCTTGTTTGCATCCTAAGCCTTGGGAAGAAATGGCCTTTCGTGAACGCCTCTTAGGAGCTCTGCTTTTCAAAACCTAGGAAGCTCTTGTCCTACTCTGGTCACGTTCTGGTGCTCAAAAAGCACTGTTCTTTCTGCAATGTGCACAAGGGAAGCTGCTTATTAAAGAATTGAGGTGTTTTCTAACAGTAATTAACTAGAACAAAATCATTTTATTTTAAACATATGCTCCAAATACCATACAGTCCGCCTTGGTGAGCATCTCAAGAAATCATTGAAGATCTCAATTTTTTTATGCTTTTGTTCCAAATATTTGGTTCTGAATAATCAAGTGAAATCCAATTTCCTTTAAGATACTATGCACAACAATAGCTCAAAAGGCACAGAAACCATGCACAAAGAACTTGTCCCTAGATAAGCGAAATCAGTAAATGCTATCACTCTCAATGCAAACCACTCTGATTTAAATTTTCTTTATTAAGCTCTCATTATTATTCCACTTATTTCTATTTTTTTCCACCAGCAGACTGCATTGCAATAAATATTTGTATACATATTTGAAAGATACAAAGTTGCATTAACTTTTAGAATAACTGGGATAAATTAATGGCATTGTGCTCAGTCAATAAGCTTTCCCTGGCAATTGTCACAGGACATACCACTACACTCAAAAGCACATGAGACTGTTCAGCACATTGCAGACATATCCAACAGGTCATGTTCCAAATAATCAAGGACTGCTTTCCACTGGCTTTCTTGCTTTCCTTCTGCCTTCCTTTAGTTGCTGCCCCCTCAGTTCCTTAAGAGCTTATTTACACTAATGAGAGATGACTCAATTTTCATTTCCTCACTCAGTATAAGTACCATAATATTGCCATATGATATTTTATTCAAATAAAAACTTTGAGTTTTTAATCAGCGCAGCAAGGGTCTCCCGTATCACATTCCTTCCTCGCCTTCTGCTAGATACTAAGCCAACAACATGAAAAAAATCTAATTAAAACTGAAAACGTGGACCATAGGCAGCTTATGGTAAGCATAGAATAGTGATTTTTTTTCTTTGCTACTATGATTAATTGCAAGAGTTGAGCTCCATTTTTTTTACTTTTTCTTCAAAAAGAATCAAGCCAAAATAAAAACAAACTTGCCTGTTTATTCATGTTGCAACTATTAAGAGCTCCATTTCCTTTTGCTACTTTAGCACTGTACTCTAGCCTACCAAGGGAAATAACAGTAAGGGTTTTGTTTGGTTTCTTTTTTATGCTAATACTCAATCATCAATGCCACATACAGGCTTGAAGTTTAAAATTATGCTGATTTTGCAAAGTAGTCATCATCTCTCTATATTTGGGCCTGATGACTTTTTTCCCCAAAGTGCTAAGCTGCTATTTCAGGTGGAAAAAAAAAGTTTGAAAAAGGCTGGGTACTCTGACAGCCACACCATTAGCAGCAAAAATAAAATAAAATTTACAAATCCTACAGAAGCATCACATTTTAATGGTGTAAAACATCAACTTTCAAGGTGCTGCCTAGTATATGAATCCCTGAAACTGTAACTCATTCTCTGTCCCATTCCTAAAGTTGAGGTGAGCTAATCTACTCTCACCAACAGCCCTAAATACAGAGCCCAAAGGCAAGGTTCTCTCAAACTCCCTCACCCCATCAGTCTGGCAGAGTCCACATTTACAAGCCTTCAGGGCATGCTGCAGGGTTTATCTATTTATTCAGGCTTTTGCCTGAGGGAGAGCTGCAGAAGCAAAGGGAAGGTTGGCAAGTTCTCTTTATTTGCAACGAGGTCATTTTTATGTATTAATTTATGTACATGTGCCTTAGAGATTATGATAGGCACACTTCATACAATAGCAAACAACTTTAGCCATAACCTAATTAACTTTGACTAAGGAAGAAAAGAATTCTGTAAGCCTCCATTACAGATAAATTCCTGTAAAAACTTACCATGATCACAGATGCTACAAAATAAGAGCTTGTCTCATCTAAAACTAAGAGGAAAAAAATGTGCCCTTTCACACACTGAGGCACACAAGTGAAAATCAAAAGCCAATTTATAAGTTGCCTGTAAGTTGTGATACTATTGGAGCCTTTTCTTCAATGCCCTTTGACTTACTGTTGAGTAACAAAAGAAAAATTCTTCTGCCCTCTCAGTATAACTCTGGGCATAATTTTGCAAGCGTTCAAAAGTTTTAGAAATACTGTAGTTCACTCGACTTGGAAAAAATAAAAGGAGCTGCTAGGAATAAGAGAGTCCCCTGAAAAGGAGCAAAAGTGGTAGATTTGTGGTATTATACTGAAATAATACAATCAATACAAGAAATCAACTGGAAAGGGAAACTGATTGCTGAATACTTTCTGACAAATCTAAAGAGACTTTCCTGCAGGTGTTGGTTTGACCTATTCCCTGAAGAAACAAGAGAAGCATATTAGATTGGCAAGCTCAGGGTACAGCTTAGATGTAACACTGTTTTAAGAGGAAAAAAAAACCCACCATGTTTTTAAGGTGACATATCATTTCTAGAAATGGACTTGAAAAAAATGAAGTGAGTCTTATGGCACCTGCTCTGTTGTGGTTAAATTATTTATACTTCAGCTATCATGTTTCTTAGCAGTGCCAAGTATCAGTAAACAATATGTTGCTTCAGTGACAAACTCAGCCTACACTGGGACTAGACATGTCCCAGACCAATGTATTAAGCAACAGCAGCACTCAGCAGAGCCAATAAAAGGCTCCATGAAGATTTTTAAGAGACCAAGAGAAGCTTCAACCCTATAAAGTGTTCTGTTATACATCTGCAGTTCATCAGGAGGTGCTGAAATGAGTCACTGTGGTTTGGGTGGATGGATAGATCAGTTCAAGAATTGCTTTGCAGTATGGAGATGCTAAGTGACAGAAACTGAGGATCCCACCAAAAGCTTTAAAGTGACCAAGTACCAAGGGCTTGTAAAAAAGTTAAGAGAACCTGGATTTGCAAAAGAAGGGCTGCTATGGCTCATAAATCTCTCTCATTGAGAGATTTATTCAAACCATCAGAACAGCTGCTGCTCTTACCAAAGGGAACGTATGGCAGATCTATTGGAGAAATGAGACAGAGTACGTGTGAAAATCCGAGAATTCCAAATATGAAATCACACATATGCCTCAATGATGAGCATGTTCCAAATACCTTTGAGAAATACTCATGGCAAGCAAACAGAAAAGAGTGTGCACCAAGAACATGACAAGTAGAGCAGACCCCAGGAACAGAGCTCATTTTACAAGGAGAGAAGTAGATACTGCATTGTCACAAACACAAATGTAAGGTGAAAGTGGATCATATGCTCATCAGGTCACACTTGAAAGCTTTCTCTTCCAATATCTAAATTACTGTGACATTCTTAGTGACCCATCTTTTTACAAAGGGTATTGTAACTATCATGGGATCTTTATATTTAATTAACAAATGAAAGTTTTTAAGCTTTACAAATCTGAGGCTGGCTGCCAAATCTGTGGTTTATGCAATAATATCAAACATGTTTTATATAACATGCAACCCATTCAGTAATTTTCACCAGTTCCAGGCATCCACTTCCCTTCCCTTGATAAATGAAATTCATTCAGAAGGAGCAGAGTAATCAGAACTGGGAGCTGGAAGATTTAGAGTGAAAACCTGTGGAGATTTTCCCATTTGTCACCCTTGGGCTCTGGGTAGTGACTTAGGGAGAATGTCACCTTTATCTACAGACTGTAAAATGAAGTTGTTAAGCATAAACAAACTCAGGATGAAGAGTACAAAAATGACTTGAAATTTCAAACCTCTCTTCTAGCTCCATGGTGAGATGAAGCTGCACAACCTGCCCTGTGCCTGATTCCCAGCTCAAGTAGGGGAACATGTGGGTTAGAGCTGCATTCCTGACTTGGCTACACATCCTGTGGAAACGCCATGTAATATTTCCTTACCTGAGCTACTATCCCATCAGACATGGAATCAACTGCCCTGTATGTAGTGTAATGATTCTGAGGGGAAAGATGAAGTTAATGATGCAGACTAAACCCAAAAGCTTGCCACAGCGATTTCAAAGTACAGGAATTTTTTTTTTTGACAAAGGAAAACTTTTTTTAACACTAAGTAAAGATTTAACAGTACTTGTTTACAGTGTTAAAAGCTTGCTTTAACAATAACAAATGACTGAAATGCAAAACCCCCAGGGGCATCACTTGCATTAATAACAAAATATTTTTTCAGACAGTAATTGGACAGTACACCTGCTCTTACATGTAACTGGTAACATTTCTAGAACCACAAAGCTGATTGCAGGAGATTTGTTTATTGTGAAAACTCTCCTGCTTCACTTCACCCAGAAAAGTCAGTAAATCACAAAGACTTCAACTATGAGTATCTAATATCATGAGGTTGTGGGGTTTTGATCATCACACATTTTATTTACTCAGAACTTGTGACATAATTGTCACGATTACTGAAATGTTAAAAGTGATTATGTTAACCAGCCAACACGTTTGGAATGGAAAGAAAGGAAAAAGCTGTTTTTTCCAAGGTTTAAGAACATAAAGTCCTTAATCTGTCTACTTGTTTATCATGAGACCACTCTGTCTTTGTTGGGGATGGATACCAAACATAACAGATGGTTCGCCAAAACCCTATCACGTTTGCTTCAATTATTTGTGAAAGACTGCAGAGGGGGAGGAAAGAACTATGATGATACATTAAAATCTAAAAGAAACACAAAGACAGGTACTGAACAATAGAAAGAATGACATGCTGAAGGCAATAGACATTCATGCACAAGTTGCTCTGAAACAGCTCCAAGATATTTCACTTCAACAGAAAGGAAGCAAGTATAGAGTCAAACAAACACAATGTCAAAAAAGGTTTTGGTTTCATGGTTAATTCTGCTTACTTAATTTTTTCAGCACTCCAAAGGGACATACTGCTGATTTTCCATAGAATTACTGACTTAGTATTATGAGAACATATGTAAAAGATAAAGATACACCACTATGTGTAACAATTAACTCCGATTGCAAAAGGGCAAACTTGTAATGTGAAAGGACACCAAACGACCTTTTAAATACAGGACAAAGCTCAGCAGACAGAAGTGTGCTTTTTTGATTCTCCTAAGCCTTTAAAGAATGCTTTTCCATGGGCCAAGGTGTTTAAAAGACAAGCATTTATGGTATTTAAGAGACCTAGTTTAGTGATGGACCTTTTAGGTTAATCATTGAGCTCAATCTTTTGCAATCTAAATGACTCTGTGCAGGAGAATGTGTAGAACAGACTTACCAAACCCTCATGCATTTCCATGTGTTTTATGAATTTGCCACCAGCACTCCACCAAAACACAAATAACAACACTGCAGTACTAAGTCGAGCATTCAAATATTAAAGACAAAGGAAATAGATTAGAAAAAAATATGGCAGAGATTTATAAGAGCATGTTTGAACATGATCTTTTATTTTTTTCTGAGATAAAAGTGATCTCAGAGCTGCAGAAATTTAGGGCATTGAAATGGGATAATTTAGTTATGTAATCTGATTTCCTGTGTATTACCAACCACTGCACTTTTACTTAGCTACCTCTCCCTCACTAGATCCAGTTACATTTATCAAGATTTTCTTCTCTCAAGATGCCAGTACTTCCTGTGAAGACACACCAAAAACAGAAAAACGACCAGTTACTTTTGACAATGTGTTCCAAAGATTATACTCTCACTTATGGATAAAGTCCAAACACTGATTTTCAGGTTTTTTTCCTGTCACTGTCCATAAGCAAACACTCCTCTTACAAAATTCTTCAATAGCGAATGCTTTCCTTGTCAGAACACACTGGAAATTCAGATATGATTTGTCATATACTAAATAAGCTATATACATGGAAAATATAACTATATTAGATAGATATGTAACAGATAACCTACAAAAGCTACTCTGAGAAAAAAAAATATGCTCAAGTAACATGTAATTTTTGTGAAATTAACACTATCACCATAGATTTGCAGGGAATCAAAGAGAAAGGCTAAAGACTTTTCATTATACTTCAGTATAAGCAATTCACAAAACTGAGTCCCCAGATTTACTGAGGTAAACAGAAGAGATGCAAGAATTAATTTTTTGTCTCCTCCCCTTCCTTTACAGATAGCTAGTATACTGAACAACTGTTTGCATGTACAAAGGAGATAATAAATTACATGACTAAAAATGTTACTAGAGAGAACTGTAGTGTTTACTACCAGATTTCTCTGATAACTAAATCATGTTCTTGGAGGTTTTAGAGTTTATTCCATAAATTGAGTCCTTCCTAAGTGAACAAGAAGTTCTGCCTGAAGCCTTAAAGCCCTGTTTTGAAGTAACTAGATCTTGCATTTTAGGGTGAAGCACGCCTGAAATCTCAAGTTCACTTTAATAATTCACCCTCCAAGGGTGAAGGGTTATACACACCAACACATCTCAGAAGTTACTACAAGGTGCTGCACCCCAAAGTGTGTTGTGTGGCTCCTACAAACGAAGTTTTCACCTCTACTGGTGAAGAGGGTGGTTTAAAACCAGGCTACAACATGCAGACCTCCCCCACAGTATGTGCTCCATCAGCCCAAAACACCTCACCCAGAACAAATCACAGCTTAAAGGCTCTGAAACAAAGGTTAACACCCACAGGAGGCTTGAGAGTCACCTTCCCTCTTCACCACACGTCTTGCTTTGCTCTCAGTAACACTCATCACTCCTCACTATTTGAGGTTATCCATAATGGTCTCAGTGCTCCTGGAGCACACACCACTTGTCACCTCCCTAAGACACTCCGAAATCTAATGATCAGTCCAGTACCCATTACCTCTGCTGCAACCTCCAGACTTCCCCCTAGAACAGACAGGAAGACAACTTGAGTTTTACTGATATTTTGTAATAAGAATAAAGTGGATGAAGCTGCACTGGAGGTAGAGTCCCCTACAAAAGATTCTGGAAAGCATTGGCATTTCAACCATCATATAATACATGAATAATCTAAATTCCATGCCTCTTGAACAGTGAGAGAAGGGTGAAAAACCTCATCTTTTACCAACATACCCACGACGGGCATGAGCTCAGATCCTGGGATGGGAGCTGTCATGGAATGTTTCATCCTGCTCATTTGCCTGGCAGTGAAACCTCTCTGACCATTAACAAGTAATTCCTTTCCAAGAGCCAGGAGTAGTTCAGCTCAGCAACCACCTAATTTCCTAATAAAGGAAAATAAGGTTACCTGTGAAGAGGATGAAGCCAGTGTCTTTGCAATTTACAATTGTCACAACCGCCATTCTTATAAAATCAGTCTTTCAGTGTCTAGCTCAAAACAAATACCTTTTCTCTCATATGTCATTGCAAATAACTGCAATTCAATCCTATTTTTGAGTCTTTATTGTAGGAGGTAAACTAAATAGCATCTGCACTTTGGTTATTTTTTTACTCATATATGTGAGGAGATAACTGCAAAGAGTGTTAATGGCCAAGTTTATGTTAATCATGTCTATGTCTAATACTCCACAAAAGGAAGCATTCAGCATTTTTCGCTCCATTTCAGAATAAAAAGAATAAAAGTAAACACAAGAGCCATGTAACATCAGAATTCTTTACAGCTGCCCTATTTCAGTTGTACATGTGCATTATCCTTGTCTGTCTGGCCTTATGGAGGTTGTGCCTACTTTATAAACAGTATGAAATTCAGTCATTTCAAAGAAAATTTAACTATAGGAGCAGCACCAGCCATTATGTTCCAGAAATCCATCATTTTTAGAGAAAAAAAATATTTTTCTTTTTAACCAAAACCATCACACACAATGAGCAATTTATGGATTCAGAGAGTACATCTGGTATTTCTATTTCAGGTCTATTATTTCACAAAAAATAGTTCTAGTAAGGGTTAGGCTAGATAAACATTAGATGAGATTGACATTTTGTGTAGATTATTTCTAAGATCTGAAAATAATTTGGTAAGCATTGTACCAAACAGTGAATAGAAAATTCCGCAGCTCATAAGTCAATATATTAATGTTTGAAATAATGGATACATTCCCAAGGGTAAAATGACAAACACCCCACCCCAAACAACTCCGAAATTATTTACACTATTTGCTTCCACATGCCCTTGGGAATCCTGCAGCCAGGGAAAATCTGGTCCAATGTTATCCCAGTCCATCCCAGGGAAGGCAGGTGGCCAATGAAAGGATCTCACAGCTCCTTTAAAGCCAAATCCAGTATCTCCTTACTGTCCACACTATTAGGGAGAGACCTGAATTAACAGATAGTAACACTCATACAGGCTGTTGGGGTTTTTTGTTGTGTTCTTTTTTTACTCCAGTGCTCCCTTAGCAATTAAATGGGGTGCTGTGGGCTGATTCACCCAAGCTAAAAGAAATTTAAAGCATTACACCCATGTCTTAAAAATACTATAATTTCTAAGCACTTTGATGCTAATTAACCAATTCAAGCAGAAAACAGACCTCTCTTCACTCCACCTCCTTCCATTCTGGAAGCAGATTGTGGGGTTATTTTTTGGAAGATATTAGGATGTTGCAACAAGACACCCAAGCAAATCTAATTATTTACAGAAAACAATAGATGAAATTTTGTCATCAGAATCATAATATTTTGTTAGATTGTGAGTGTATAAAGCCCAAAACTACAGGTGCAAAGAGCTGTTTTTTGGGGTTTGTTGTTTTGTTTTTTAATGTAGGCAATCCTTTACTAGAGTATGAAATTAAATTGACATAATTTCAATGCTATATGTTATACTAATCACGGTAAGTATATGCCAAACACAAGAATATCATCTATATGGATCTAGGTATACAGCAAAGGTGGGCTTTCTCAAATCGCTTCAAGCTAAGTCTATTTATGTCTTCAATGTGCCAACCTATGTTTCTTCTATGAAATAATCTACGTATTTTTAAAATCACAGGAATCAAATAATTTAAGAATTATGTACTTTTAAGGGGAGTTGTCACATATCTTTTACCCTGCATGTATGGATAATTAAAGGTTTTTAACTGGGAGGGAAAAAAAACCAAGAGGAAACCAAGCTGCATGTTCCTTCGATATTATTCTTCCCTCCTGATACACAACCTCACCTCTTCACCTTTAACAGTTTCCTAATTTATTAAAATTGATTCCACACTATAAACGTAGCATGTTTATCCAAATATTGCCTCTACAATCAAACCATGAAATAAACGTCAGTGGTTCAGTTTTCCATTCCTTCCCACTTTACCTTTGGGCTTCTGGCTCTCATGCAGACCTAGAGATGAAAAGTTAATTCATCTTCCCACTAAGCACACCTCAAAATGAAGATCAGGAAAACAACTTTGCATATCCATATCAGCTGCCCAGTGTTAGATGTGCAGTAGCATTGGTTTATTCCAAGTAACAACCCACTTACAGAGCAGGAACCCATTTTCTTTTTTATACAAGTATCACATCAGGGAGTTTACATTTGCAAGGGATCTACATCAAGGCTGTTTATAGCATGCAAAGGATGCAGTGGAATATTAAAATTTTACACACATGTGCTTTTGGCTCAATTATAATTTCATTAACAGTAGATAGTAGAGAACTATGTTTGAACAACACCAGGATGCATGATGACACAACACTAGATGACAATTAGCCATCCCCTCAATGACAAAATCCAAAATAGCTTTGAAGGCTTCAGATTAAAAATTCCCAATTACCCATGAAGCTTTCTTAAACTCTCCTTCCCCAATTTAGATTCAAGTAACATGGAGGATTTGGCCTCAATTCTTACAGTTGTTTAAGGATGCAGCAAGCTTGAATCCTGTAAATGAGACATGAATTTGAGACTATTTTTAAGCTTAGATTTGAGTACAAATATTGTTTAGTATCTTAATTCTTATTTCTCCTCAGAAGGGGAAAACCACAGGGAAAAAAAGGAAAATAAATAAAATACAATAAACCAGCAGGGTTTTTTACTTTGTTCTCTATTGCATTTAATCATTTTGTTGTCCATAAGCATTTGGGCATTTCAGGTTTTGATCCTGTTGGGTTTTTCACAATTCTTTTATGATCTCACTACATGATCTTTCACTGTATTATCTACAAAGCCATTTGGCTACAGGTTAAAGACAGCACAGCTTCCAGGCACCACTCTGCATAAATAACAGGAAAGGGGAAGAGGAACGAACATAATTTATTACGTGTTTAATTTTCCATTTCCTTAATAATTGGTTGATAAATGAAAAAAAGGAACATCTTATTGATATTCAATCTTTTCATCCTTCTATTAAACAGTAACTTGAAAGTTTTACATTAAAAAACCCTCAGGAAAGTGCTACTACTTATATCAATAAAATATTGAAGGAAAAGTGCAAGTTCCACTTCCACTTGAATGTTCTTGGGCCACTGTAACAAATGGTAAAGAACTACAGCAAACCAGAGCAAGTTTCCCTAAAGGCAGGAAAAGGACTAAATATTTTTTTTTAAATTGATCTGCTGGAGTTTGTTGATTAGGTGGTTATGCTTGTAAACTTCATACTTCACTTAGGAATACAACATTAGAAGATTTTTATTGTTAAAACTCCATTTTTTTTTTTTTCATAAATACTTGTTTAGGCCACTAAACTCGCTGTTAAATACAGCTTCTAAATAACCAATAGCTGAGCCTGGTTGGACCAGCTAATTAACAATGAAAGAAGCAAAAATTCCTTATACTTAGTTCCAGAACAAGAAAGCCAAAGCTACCTAATTCCTATACAGATGGCAATAGAAACTTGGTGATTGGGTATGAATTTTTAGAATTCCAATACTGGCAGCACAGGGAAAGCCTCCTAAGCTCAGGTGCATGCAGCATACATTCCCTAAGCTTGGCCTGTCATGCAAACCCAGGACACATGGGCTAAAAAATAAAAAGCAAAATTGTGGCTCACTTGCACCCTCACAAGCAGCAGAGCAAACAGAATGATTGCCAAGGCTTTCCTCTCTCAGTTTCAGGCACATGCAGCTGGCACCAACATACTGTTCTCAAGCACCAAAGGCAGCAGATGGAATGAATTACATATTTCAACAGCCTTTGACATCATATCAAACACCTTGGCTTCTAGTTTGAGAAGAGTAACTCCTGGGATTTTTTTTTTTCCCAGCTTTCACCATCCAAATAAAAGTCACACAGTTATTTCTTTCTTTATAGGACAATACAGCCATGCCATATGCTGCTGACTTGCAAGTCTTGCATAGTGAAACAGTGCAACAACAGCAAAATAAAATGTTCTGAGTTTGGCTTTGCGGGTAAGGCACTACTCACTGAGCAATGAGTTACAGATAACAAAGCTTCAAATCACAAAACAGAGCTGTTTGGGTTGGAAAGGACCTTAAAAATCACCTACTTCCAACTTTCCCCACCACAGGCAAAACCATCTACCAGTGCCCACTGCATTGTGGAAATTATGGGGTGTTCAGTACTTTTCTAAATCAAAGAAACTTCAAGTCCCTACAGCTTGGCAAAACAGATCAGCTGTATTGATGAAACATCATCAACTGATTTTAGTTTGTTCCTTAAATTTCCTAGTCTTAGCTACCATGTGTAAGTGCACTGCCCAAGGAGGTGGGGACCTTTCCTGCTGGTAACAGAGACAGTGCTGCTGGGAACAGCACTGTTAAGCATGTCCCACAGTGTATTGCTTTCATCCAGGGAGAGAAAAATCCCCTCTAGGCACCACATTCAGCTGGAATTCTGTTCCTGAACTGCATCAGAGGAAGTCCAGGTGCTCACATCTGTGACTGTAAGTCCAAGGAGAGCCTGTTCTAGTACCTGATTTCCATCACTTCCCTGCTTTCCTCTCTTTCCCAGAGAAGCTGTCAGACAGACCTACACACGTATCAAACATCTTCCCCGTCCCCTCTGCCCTTCCTCCTCCCCACCCCTACAAAACTGCACCTCTGCCAGACTCAGACTATCCAGGGGCTGCTTCAGCAGAGTGAGAGTCCGTTCTGAGGAGAGCCAAGCTGGAAGGCACCGTGTCTGCACAGGGCCAGGGCATCACCTAATTCCTCTGAAGAACCTCAAAGTGAGTTAGCTGATGAAAGTTCTCCTATGCTTACAGGTCTCTGTTTTCCTGGAGCAAGCTACCAAGTGCCTCTTTGCTTTTATGTTATCAATCATTTCCTCCAGTCTTGGGTTTTGAACAGATCAAGAGAATGCACCTTGTTATGACCTTGGTTCCTTCCCCTTCTGCTGAAGTGGGATCAATGCTGGCTATTCTGCCTCCTTCAGATAACAAAGGTTATTCTGCCTTTTTCAGGCTGTATCAGACCCATATCCTCCCATAGCTTCTTAGCTGGAAACTCTGCATGTACAGGTGACTTTGATCCTGGCCAGCTCAATACTTCTTTGAAATACATTACCTGGTAGCACCAATACTGATGAAAATCTCCTTAGTCCTATTAATATAGGACATGAGGAAAGAGAAAACCAAGTATGACATTTTCACTCTCCTGCTTCCCCCATTAGTTTATTTGTATTCAACACTTTTAATACCTCACAAGTTGAACCTAAATGATCCTTTTAAATCCCAGTTTAACAAAGAGAAACATTTAAACTACAATAGTGATCTCTCTTCTCTGCACATTTTCTCTCCGAAACCATGTTTCATTTCTGTTGGGGAAGAACATTCTTATCTCACTAACTGAAAAAGTTTGACATATCCCTAAGAATTTTCTCTCTCAAAATCTGCTGTCTTAATGGATTCAGAGTAAATTGATAGTCTGCAGCACTTCCATATGGAATTAGGAGCTTCTATGTACCTAATTCAGTCCAGAGGGTGCCCTTTTTTCCAGCTTTGTTCTAGACACTCTCACTCTGCTTCTTCCTAATTATTGCATGCCTCTGATGTTCAGCACTCTGCCCAGTTTCTCCTCTTTCTTGCAAAAGAGACAGCTGAGAGAGACAGGATTTTTCTGACAAAGATGAACTACTTCAATTCATCTCAGTTGTCTGCTATCCTAATCTCTCAATTTCCTTAAATCAGCCACTCAAAGTGAAGAGACTAAAATGCTTACAGAGACAGAATAAAGAAAAAAGGAGCCCAACACACATAACAATGGTACAAAGAAAGTAGATTGCTATGTTAAAAAAAATAAAGCATCAACTCAGCCTATAGAGCCAGGCAGAAATCAGCAACATGTACGCAAAACGTATTTCTGAACTGAAATGACAAAAAGGCAGAGCAAGAAGTGGTTCTCAATCTGTACATTCAAAGCAGTTTTACTTAAATGTTCCAAGGAAAGTACTTATTTGTACTTTGTCATCATCACTGTGTCAAAATAAACTGATCTTAGCCTTCGTGTTCAGCACCACATTAATCTAATTTATTTGCTAATTTCTGTGTAGTACATAACACATGATGCAGTTTAAGATGTCACTGAAATAGAAAACTCAACTTCCACACAGAGTATTTAATTTAAATTGTGGATGTGACAGTGTATCCTGTTCCTTTTCTGGGAGTCAAGCACAGGGATTTTTTTCTTTGCTGTTGATCAATTAAAATCACCAGCTGTTTATGCCAAACTGCTGGCAACCTTGGAAGCGTCATTTCTCTTCCTCAGCTTCATGAACTTGATTTACCCATTTGTTTAAAGGAACAACAAGCTAACAATGTGAATGTTTTCATTATAAGCACACAAAAATACACAAGAAACAGCCCCCCCCACTCATGCCAAACTTCTACTGCAAAGAATTATGCCTGCTAAAGAGCTACTGCATCAAGCTCTACAAGCTGAAGGGAGCATAAATCCATGTGAAAGTCTTCAACTTCTAGAACAATCTACACCTTTCAGCTTGCTAATTAGTTCAATTCATGCTGTCTAAGGTGTAACACCTGGGGCTTATTATAGGCAAATTCTAAATGTGTATCAAGTCTGTACAGGTGTGCAAACAAGCCATGAAGTTGTGCTGCTTTCCCCCACACTTAGGAAGTAATTTTTTTAGCACCTTTTTTTGTTCTTCACATTTGATACTTACCTTAAAATGGTTGCCCTTGCTCTTAACTGCAACTTTCCAGTGATGCTGAGGTCACTGTCAGGTGTATAATGCACTCTGATTCTTAGGTTAAAAAACCATCATTAACCCAGTCTTTTAAAAGAACATTGACAGAACAGGGAGAAGTGCAGTGTGATGGGGGTCAGACATCAATGCAGACTGGTGAACCCATCGCAACCTGCATATTCTAATTTTTGATACCTATGACAAGAACACATTAGTGATTTAGAAGCCTCACCTTTCATAGGTGAAGCTCTGATTCTAAATGAACTGCCCATGAGCCCACTCCTTTTTCTCCTCCTAACCTTGCATTAGAAATACATAAACACTCTTTTAAGGGTATCTTTCAGAAAGTTACAGAAGAATGACTATCCCATTTCATCATGCCCTGAGATCCTCGCTATTATTCAGAACACTTTAACAAAAAAAAAAATGGTTTAAAAGCTACTAAAACTTGCTATAATTGGCAATCATGGTCTAGCACAGCCAAGCAATGCTATCAATTCATTCATACTACACACACACTCATACACAACAACCTGTGGCACAGGCATCATAGTTACTACTTCCCCATTACTATGGGGAGCATTTCTCTGATTTTTGAAATGCACAGCAACTCAGTTTTCCAAAAATCCTCCAGCACATTCCATCATCTTTTGGTAACAGTCCATTGTCAAGTCACGCACATTGAAACTTTTTAACTGAGCATATACTGGCTGCAAGTTTGCTATTTACTGCCAGGTGCTATCTGGAAGCCAGTTTTGCTCCATTCCAAACAGAAAAGCAGGGTTAGCCTAACATCTCCCATTCCCATACACAGCTCTCACTGGAAGCAGTTGTTCACAATCAGATCAAACCCTGGCCAGATGAAGTCGAACAGCCATGACCTACACACCAAGTTCCAAAGCCCCCTCCTCCATGGCTAGGTCACACTCACACTGCCTGGAACAGACCTCCAGTGAGCCATTACAGAGCAGACAGGATCCCTGTCTCACAGTTGCATGGATGCAGCAGGGAGGACACATATGCACCAAGACTGGAGCACATGGTACCTGTCTTTCTCAAAGCTGATTATTCTGATGTGGTCTGACAGGAGCTCCATCGAAGCTGTACCCTTTTCAAAGGCTCCCTTGCTGCGTGAAAGTCAACAGATGTGGCAGTGGAACAGCATTTGGAAAGACTGAAGCCAGGCATGAAGACTATTCTCTCCCTGCTCTGACACAAACACACGGACAATTGGTGACAGTAGTCACCAATTGGAGCCTCTTGTAAGCCCTCCAGTTCTTTCAAGAAAAGAGGTGAACAGCAGGGAAAGCCAGAAAGGGAGTGGCAAGAATATATCATTCTGTCTATAAAATAAACTGGGAAGGAAGCACACGTCAGTGCCAGCAACCTATCATGAACTAGGTGATGGAAAACAGACAACAGAAGGAAGAGATGACACTTTTAAGACACTTTCAAAGATAATTTACAGTTACAATAGTGATCCACAGCACTGAGAAATTAGACCTGTCAGATGACTAATTGGTGATGAACACCACATGATGGAGTGAAGCTGTTTGGCAATAACTGTCAGCATGATCACAAACAAAAACCACCAGCTACATCCACAACAGCCCCATCCAGCATATTAATGAGGGAGCTGGGACAATCCCTCAAAATATTCTGCGAGACTGAGGTCAAGTGACAAGTGATTTCATTTCAGGCTAAAAACCTTTGTAATAATTTATTAGCTGGTATTTTTTTTGTTGCACTCAGAGATAGAAGACAAATCAGTTTCTTACTAAGAAAAGCAATCTAATCTAACCACACACAGCACTTGGGTCTGAACTTGGACAAATGCTCTCATCCTCAGATCATAAAGGTAAATTATTTGTACCTAGGATGAAGGACTTTTTTGGCCTTAACCTCAAAGTTCTCTTTAGAAATCTACTTTTGTTATTTTAATCGAATTCATTCACCCCCACACACTGCAACATGAATCTAATCACTTGCTTTGCAAGTTTAGTACCCAGAGACACTACAGAAGTTTTAACAGCTGTTGGAAAAATGTTGCAGCCTCTGACTTTTTTAACTGAAGTTACTGCAGCCAAGGTTTGCTGTAAATTGATGATGTAGCTGGATTAGATGTTAATATGCAGCTTGATATATTATTCATGAGAATGAGTCACAGACCTAATTAGAAACATGACAAGAAAAGCTTTTGAGTCCACAATCTGAATTCTCCCTGACATGAAAGATTTGACATGTGAATACATTTTCACTTACTGAGAGAAGAGACAAATGACCTTTCACATCAAAGCACAAAAACATCATGTTGGAGATGCAGAACTTGCCTTTCTGAGGGTTTGGGAAATACCAGAAGTATCCAGTTTGATGTAAAAGAAGGCCTTCAAAAATGTCATTTACCCTTTGATGGCGCATCTGTCTGCTTACAAAACATCCATTCCATGTTCCTGCCCAGTCACAGACATGAAGGAGAGGCTTTGTAACCCTCTGCCCAGTGATCATGTCTGGGGCTCCAATAAGGTGGCACAGGAACATGTCCCATCAAGACATTTAGGCCTGATAAGTAGAATTTTGAGAGAAATCACTGCTGAGTCTTTTTTTTTTTTTTTTTTTTTGCACATTTGGGTAAATTATTCCTTATCTCATTACCTAAAAAATTGGATGATTTAATTTCTACATCTATTTAAATCTCACAGTCATATTCCAAGCCTAGATGAGACTAAGTTTCAGATATAAAAAGATGAAGGTATTGCTGGATAAATTTGAAATAAATGTGGTCTGTCAGGCAGAGAAAGAATATTATGGGAAACATTCTCTCCAGCTTACAAAACAAGCCACCACAATATACTAATGAGCTGTCAGGATGGAAGAAAGCACTTTAAACAAACTATTTTAAGTTAGATGGCAATTAGTGTGAACCTTACAGTACACATGGAAAAATTAAATTAAAAGACTCGCATTCCTACCCAGTATTGATCTTTCCCCGATAAAACCAAAGGTTACCCCAATGTAAGCAAGGCTTCCAAGAAAAACAAACTCAAGTGGCACATAAGCAACTGGGAGTTATTCCAGACTTTACAACACTGAGCAAGTAAAGTCATTACTAATAAACAGCCAACAGCTTTGCACTCAGATGTCTTTCTATGAGGGCAACACTGAAGGAGATAGAAAGGAAGAGGTCAGGATGTACTAGCTTCCAAAATTAATAATTCATTAAAAATTTCACTTGAGAGAGCTGCAATAAGAAAAAAAACAACTTGAGAAGAACAGTGTAACACCTCAGAATCAATGTTCTCCGTATCCTTACTTGTACAGGACCAGCTCCTGAGCTCTCTGTAGAACACCCCATCACAAAGATGTCACCTCAAGCTGCTTTTGTTTCCTGTAAGCCAAATAAACATAAGCCCTGCAACAAGGACAAGAAGCTATTTCGTTCTGAGATATTTTTACCCAGCACTGTTTGTCAGCAGGTCAAAACCATCTACTGGCAGTGCCAGTCATTCCACCTGAAGGCACCAAGGAGCAAACAAGTGCTAATTGGATAAAAGCTACAAGCAATTAAGCATTGCCTCAAACTACAATTGTGATACCTGGCCTTGGGATATTTTGAACTGTTTCAAAATAAAAGATGAATTACAACCTTTTATAATCTGTCATTGTTCAGGGATATGCTTATTTTCATTCTTAATGAAAGCAGGCTTCTTTAAATCAATGAAATTCGTATTTTAGAGGAAAATGTGAAAGAGATTAAATATCACACATTTTGAATTCGTAAATCAAGACATTTTACACTTTCAGCCACTGCTGTTGAGATTACTGGTATGTTCACGGTCCAGAGGTAGATTGTGAACAAATACAAAACCCATAATTTAATGATAAAAGGCTCAACTATAAGAAAGATCATGAAACAAGAGAAAAAAAACGCAGGAAACAAATCAGAAAAGTGTATCAGGACCTGTCAAGTTAAACCCCATGAGCTCAGTTTCAAAGTCTTTATCATCAAGCTGTAACATTCACCAAACACAACTCCCCCAAAGGGTGCAACTCTTCACAGGTCTCATTGAAGATGAAGGCAGCAGCTCACACCCTTGACATGGCCAGCAACAGGAAATAGACCTCAACCTGCCACTACTCAGAGAGCATTCAGTCTAGAGAGGGAGCTCTTCAAACATTGCTTCTTTATATTCTCCTCAGCTCAGTTGAGATTCCAGTGGTTAACAGCCAGAGGAAAATAAAAGAAAAAACAACCCACATCGTTCTAGCAAAGGGATTTTTACAAGTTTGCTTTGCTTGTATGTTTACACAGAATTTACTTCAAAGACTCGTAAGATAAAGATTTCAAAGAACCAGTGTTCTGCTGAGGAGGTTGTTTGTTGTGGTCAATGTTGAACTAAATATTAAAAACCCTACTAGCTGATGGCCATGTAACAGAAGTTACACTAGATGAGCGTGGCAAAGCTGCTGCAGAGTCTGATGCTCCCCCCATTTTCTTCTCCTAGCAGTCCCATCATTTCCCTTCCTTCACTGACTGCCTCAAGAGTTCTATGAAGGGCAGACAGACAATACAATGAGTCTCTGGTATCTTAAAGTTTGGAACTCCTCTCTCTCTGCTCCTATCCAATTGCTTCATTTTTTTCTTTTTAATCTCTACCCCTTCCACTAGCCTCTGGGCTTGAATGGTACAAAGGAGTCAAACCTCAAGAGGGAATATTGGCGCCAGAGCATGTACCAGAGGCACATTTTAGATTATATGCCTACAGTACTCAAACAAGAATTCCTGCTTATCCCAAGACAAGGATGAACACAACTCTGCAACAAAAACTTGCGAGTTCTTACACTAGGGTGTTTGTGGTTTTTGATTTTTGGGTTGGGTTTGGGTTTTGTTTTTTGGGGTTTTCTTTTGTAACTAACAACAAGGTAATTTCAAGGGAAGAATCCTGAAACATCCTTAGATTCATCAAGCGACTAGAACACCAGTACAACAGCTGACTTGCTCAAGTATGGAAGTGAATTAGGATGTTTAAGTGAACACAAACCTCAATTTAGTCTTAACTATAAGGAGTAACTTGTTCCCTCTTCCCCAGGAAAAATTCCCATCTATCTTTACTCTTAGAAAGGCAGAAAAATTGAAGTTACATCATCGTACAAATCCTACCTCACAGGTTCTTGAGCAGAAAGGAGTGTGTACAGCATAAACCACTGGGGTTTTGCTTGAATTACACAGAAGAATTAGTTTTACTAGATTTAATAAAGATATGTTTGAGGAAGGAACGAAGAATAAGACTAAGAAACAGGCAATAGGAATGTAACTAACTGTCTTACACTTCCATAGTGTCTCTTGATTTAAATAATGGATAGACCCAAACCCAAAATGCTAGGACTGATACAATCAAACATAGCATGGGAACACAGTTTAAAACAAAGTGTAATTTTTTTCCCCTTAATGGACAGGATGGCAAAACTGAGTAGGAGTGTTTCCCATTTGCTTAGTTTGTGGGTCTGAGCAGTCCATCAGTAATTTCTACAGCTGCAAAGCCCCATCACACTGCAAACCTTCATTCACACTCCTTTGCTCCCCTCTGTTCTGATTTCACAGTGACCTCTTTCCCAAACGGGCCAAGTACTCAAGGCAGTGGGACTCCTCATACCCTAAGAGAATCTAGACTGATGCTGTAAAGCACTCTTTGAACAAAACAAAGAGACTTCTCAGTACAGCAGTCAGTTCTAATGGAGACACATGAACTGAAATTAACAGTGAAGGAATATCAGCTATCAAACAACTGAGCGTTTACAGCAACGAAAATGTCATTTATTTACAAAACAAACAACAGCAACGGAGCTCAATGTTTGACTAAAAATTAATAACATCCATGTTTTGACTGATGTGATCTCTTTAAAACACAGTAATATTGACAGAGAAAGCCCTAAACTGTGAAACTTTCTAGGTCTCAGTTTCTGGTAACTTCTCATTTGTAAGAGTCAGTTGATCATCGGGAGAAAAATCCCAACACGGAAAGCAACCTCTGTGGAGGGAGAAGTCACTGAAGACATTCTCTTCCCCCACACCCCAACCTTCCTTCTGTCAATGAGGAAGCACATACATAAAAACAGATAAGAATTTAGTGAAGTATCTAATTCAAGAGATCAATCCAGAGTGTTTTGCAAAGAAGTTATGGATTAAAAATCATACTTTGACCGTGCTACATAGAAAATTCAGACTTCTAGAAGTAGTTTCAATTTTAAGCCTCTCTAATAATGCATTCTGTCCCAAAGTAAGCCATTTATTTAAATGAATGGCAATTTCAGCGCTTCCAAATTTCCACTGCGCTTAAATTATAAGATTAAACAAACATAATCTTCGTTAAGAGTTTAGTGAGAAAAGCTTCTACATCAAATCATTCTAATCCTCTTGTTAATACAGTTTGGTTATATTTAGGAACACCATTTCCCTGCTTATCAGATATAACCAAGATTCACAGACGTGCTTAATCAAGAAAATTCTCCTAGAATTATCAGTCAGCATCACAGGATCTGCTTCAGAACACATTCCAGACCTTTCAATATAACATCATCCCACACTGCATTTGCCCTTAATTTATTTAAATCAGTTTAATCCCAAATATTTCACATAGCAGAAGTAGAAAATGTCTCCTCACATGTGGTTAAAACACAGTTATACTTGACTGTTACATAAACACTTATATTCTTGCACATCACAATGTATCTGGCTCACATTTGTGACCATTTCCTTTTCATGTTAATCTTTCTTTCAATATACAGCAGCATTTATGTACGGCCAAGGCCCCACAAAGCAGAGCTTGGCAGCAGCTGGGGGCACTACAGTGCAGTGACAGCCGCCTGCCAGTGCAACTGGCCAAAACTAAAACAAGAAAACAGAAGCAAAAACAAACAAACCCTAAAATAATTTTTAGAAATTTAAAAAAAACCCCAAACACTAAAGGTGATTGGCCCACTGGCCTGATTACTGATAATATAAGAAAAAAAAATATTAAAGATGACACCTGGGACACAAGCTGTGGCCAGAGGCAATTCTTAGCTATGCCATAACTTGCCTTTCTGTGCAAACATAGGTTTCAGCTGCCCACCTTTCAGAGACTGGAGCCTGCCAGACCAGGTTGAGCATTCAGCAATGTCTACTTGAATTATCTAAAGCTTTCAATCCAGAAACCCAATCTTATGAAGTGTGATCCTTCATTTAATTCCCTTCTATTCAAAATTGATTATTTAAATCTACTCCTGAGACAGTTCTCAAGATCTATTGAGGACATGGAATGGTTTGGAAAGCAAACTAAGGAACAAGGCAGGAAAACAAATTTGACAGGACCAGGGAGGAAAAGGCTGAGAGGGAAAAATGGCAATTGTGGTTTTTATTTCACCATTATTATCTATAACTTGTAATTGCTATGGGGTAGTTAATAGTTTATTTAGGCTGACAACTTAAGTCAAAAGTTTATTATTTCATCCCTGACACTGAACACTTGAAATTCTTCAAGTTCTTATATCCCAGGTGAATCCTATATGCATAATACTTGAAAACACTCTCTCTATCAGAAAGAAAAATAGATTTAGGCATAGTTGCAAGCATTTCATATATGCATACAATTCTCAGACTACTAGGTTAATTCCTGAGACTATTTTTATCTTTTGCTCCTGTGCTTATTGTTGTCTTATTTCATATTCTGTTACTACTTGTAACCTACATTAATCCTATCTCACTGCAGTGCAATAATAAAGCAAATAATTACCTAAGGGATGAAAAGATTGTATTCCTCACTATCTTGCATAAGGATGAAAATGGAACATTTCAGGGACTTCAACAACTCATTTCTCTTAATAGGAGGGAGGAAAAAAAAGGGGAAAAAAAAGAGCTTTAAAGACTCCACAAATTCCAGCTCAAGTAAGAAGCTCACAAAGGGCACTAAGGCATGGAGACACATGCACATCATCGCCTCATCACACAAAAATGAATCTGCTTTGAACCACCAGCCAGTTCACAGACCCAAACTCCTTCCCCAGCCCCATGTGAAAGCAGTGTCAAGGGACAGAACTGGGAGGTGTCCCAGGGTGCACTGATAATGCTGACAGCACCACTGGCTCCAACACACTGAAGCCAAGCTGTTGCTGTACAGCAGTTTCTTCAGACTGCTAAGTTTCATGGTCACGGCCGTATTTCTCACAACAGCCACTTCACTACAGGACCTGGTGTAGTGAAAAGTTCTGCAGTTCTGTTTCCTCTCACGTAAAATCCTATTTCTCTTCTTCTTTATGACACACAACTTGAGAGAGACACCTCAGGAGGCAACGTTTAATTGCAACCAGCTCCCAAAGCGAGCTTGTAAAATATGATAAATGTTTACATTATGTACTATGGAGATTTCAAGACTAAAACTCTAAACTGCATTTTTCCAGTTAATTAAAAATCTTAAACTTGGCCAGTTACTCTCTGTCCCAGACCACTATCCAAACACACCCTTGCTTGTATGCAGCTCTTGTACCTCTTGGGTATCTTGACTACAGAATTAAAACATCCAAGAGCTATTCAGTATTGCTTTGCACTGAATCTTCAGAACAGGGGTACAAATACAAACACTTATGTAAACAACCAAGAAGTTTTTCGGTTTTTTTCATTGTCTAGGAAGACTTAACACAGCAGTAATAGAAGTCACCTTTCTACAGAAGCAGCTCTCACAATTAGCACACTTTAAACTGCACCACAAGTAGTTGCTAGATATGAAGTCTGGTTGTTACATGCCACCAATAGCATGTGAAACTGCAATAGTAAAATATCACAGCCATTTTCTTCTCTTTTTCTTTCAGTTCCAAAGACAGTCGTAAAGCCTGGCTGGCTCCCTGGGTAGCTATGTTAACACTAAAAACACTGACCAGCAGAAATGATTGCAATCACACCACTACAATCTTCCACAGAGGAGGGCAATCATACAGATCAGTGTATGGTCAAATTGCCCCCTAATTTTGGTAATGTCCGTCTACTCTGGATACCCTTACTTTGTATTTTTGTTTCTCAGTCATCACAGAACTGAGAGCTGCAAGAAAAAGAGAAAGAAACAACATGAATAGTCCTTGGGTAAGAGCAATGCTGGACTGTCAGGAACTAAAAATAGTTGATAGCATCTGTATCAGGCATTTTTTCTTTTACTCTCTACCAGTTTCCATTTCAGGCATCCTGTTAGGGTGATTTAGGATTTTGCAGCTAAATACAAAGGGCTGCAATTTGAGAGGCCTACAAGAAAAAAAACCTTATCAGACTTCCCCCACACCACCCCCAGCCAAGTGACAGGTGTAAATTACAAAACGAAAGGGCCTAGAGAAGGTTTTAAGCCTAATTTTAGAAAAATATAGTATTAGCATCAGATTCCAAGGGGACAGAGATATAGAAGCAGCAAGGAAATGCTCCCAGAAATGTTTTCTAGCCTGAAGAGACAAGCTAGCCACATGAACAGGAGAGAGCCACTTTTACAATGCATACATTTACTGAATGCAAGATCTATTGGCACTCTGGGCTTCTGTTTTTAACAAGAAGCAAGATATTAGTTTGTGTTTATAAAGACTACAATTGGACTTTGATGTTTTTACTCTCAGCTTCTGAGCAAAATATGAAGAGATCACTTTACACATTAGTAAATGCAACATTTAGAGTTGCAACTAAACAGTCCTATCTCATAGTTAAACGCTCAATTCTCCATAATTTGTGATTGAGTCCATGAAATGCAGTACACATAAACCAGTTAAATCTCACTGACACCCCAGACATCCACCTCTACCTGCTGGTGTAGCTAATATTTTCCACTCTGCACTCTACCCCTTGTCTCACCACAGCCTTCATCCAGGCACCAGCCAACTTCTCACCTCCCCTGGCATAACAACCTGAGTGCCATCAGGTGCTGCTGTTAATTACCAAGTAAGCACCTGTGCAGGTGCCTGACTGCTTGGAGAACAGGTCTGAAGTGCAGACCCCCCACTCCTCAAAAAAAAAAAAATTAAATTACAATTTTCCTAAATAATTGGAGACTAGTAAAAGATACATCAGGACATTGAGAGAGTTGTTTATTCCCTTTAGGCCAATCAAGAAAAAGATTATACTATTCTCTGTGAAGGGAAGACAGGGGTTTTTCCTGAAGAAGAAGCATGTTTTATTAGACCAGTCTCCTTCTACATTTGTCCCTCCTCCCCAGGAGGCCACTCACTAGGCATATACATAAAATATCTATGTCTGAAAACACATCTACATGAGTGCACGACTTGCACTGGAGCAGGTTAAGGCATAGTTTTTATTGCATAAAGATGCAGAAATCTGTCCTAGAAGAGGCACCATCTTACATAGCTGTAAGAACCCTGCCAGAACATCTACTGCTAAAACAACAATTCCAGCCCTGCAGTGGCTTAAGCAGGCTAAGATGGAAGTGTTGCTTTATCACTGCATAAACCACAACAAAGTAGGGGTAATAAGCCGTTTTTCAAAGTTTGACTGAAGGTCTGGGACGCAGGTTTGCCTGCAGAGGGCACACAGAAGCACGACACATTTGCCTACCATGCACCTACAATTTCTACACTATCATCATCACTACTCAGGTGACTGAGCAAGCTGACAGTATATGACAGGTTATCTATCAAGTACAGAAAAATGGAGAGAGGAAGAAAATACAGGCAATTACAATGCAAAGGATGTTGAAGGAGTGTGGCAAGGATTAAGAGACACAAATAGGAAGAGTCCATACCCTTTAACTGTAAAGTGGTGAAGGGAAACTGCAAGTACCTGCATATTTGAGCTCACCACCCTGACTTGCATGGCTTGTCCAAATCACCATTATTCCAATAAAATTTGCTTCCTGCACAAGCTGCCAGGTTCTCCAGTACCAGTCCTACCTCCCTTCTAGCAGTCTCTATCTGGGCAGAAAGTTGCAAATAGATCAGGGATTACCTTTTACACCATAAGCATTCAAGACAGCCACAGAGCTTCAAGGAAAATGGCAACACTGAGTGTCCAGGACAAAGACAATTTAAGAAACAGGAAGAAGGAAATATTGATAGAGGGTCACAGTTAGTTGAGGTTTAGCCTTTCAAATGTTTCTTGCTTTTCCACTGAAAACTGCAGGTGAGAAAGCCTAGGCAGAAAAGGGAGGGAGAAGCCATGCAAACAAAACCATAGCTCTGTACAAGAACAGAAGCAGATTCCATATTCACCAGGTTAAAGAGAGTGGTTGCATTAATAGAAAAAACAAAAGAAAAAAAATGCCCCCAACACATATCCTCTCCCACTACATTTAGACTTTATAATAATAAAAAAGGCACTATAAAACCACTGCAGTAAATTTGTGTGTTAGAAAAAAAAAACCAAAAAAAACAGGGCACAGGTTAATAGCATCCATATTTATCTTTGGAAAGATGAGCAATTACAACTTGCATCCCAGCTCATGCTCCATATTTACTACAATTTTAAATAACAATAAAATTAAATATAACAAGATCACTGATGCTCCTACCTTCTGCTTTCCATATACAGCAAAGGGTGGCAGCAACTACAGCTCAGCCCTGCTGAGCTCACACTGCACTGCAGCTACTCCAGCCACACCAGCATGGGACCGGCCTCAGGCTGCACAGCCCATGCCTGAGCCAGGGATACAAGTATGTCTCCTCTCAGGCAATGAGAGCTCTGTGCCCTTCCAAAACTTCACTACCTTCTTGAGGAGGGAAGCAAACCCCACCACGGCTACAAAAGCCTACGCTTATCAAAGCCTTCCCTTACCAGCTTCAAAAAAGCAACTTCTGCAGACTCCCCATCTCTTAGAAAGAGCCAGCCCCCAAACTCCCCTTTTATCAGATCCAGGTGACACCCACCTACACCCATTCAAAAAGGTAATTCCCAACCTGAAAATAATTCGGGTCTAAGTAGTGAGAAGTGACGATAATTAAAATCACCTGAGGAACAGCAGAGATGAATTAGCTCCCTACTTTGGCCAGGGACATTTGGTGTCCTTGCTGCGGTGGCAGGGGCTGGAGGACAGCTGGGAGCCTTTCCCAGTGCATGAGAACTTCTGCAGCTGTGGTACCTGGGGCATATCATGTGTCTTCTGGAAACCCGGCACCACAGTGGGATCCTCAGGTAGTAGCCTCGGGCTGGCATCTCTGATTTTTTTGCAGTTCCATTTGTCTTAGGTCTGAGATCAACAAAAGGGCTTTTAAGCTCCCCTCCCATTACAGCAGAAAATGCTCAGGCCGCTTTTCCGTGCATCCCTGCCCTGCTCAGATACCTGCAAGATCTGGAATCAAAATTCAAAGTATTCTCATTAGTGTTGTCTATTGACAACATTTCCATACAAATAGGACTGGGGTGGGTTGATTTCCAACAAATTCACATGCACAACAACGGTTTCTTTATGAATACTTCTCTGAAATTATTATTGTGAACTAATTGAGAAGTTCACCCATCTTCACCTCCACCAAGACATGCCCCTTACCTACTTTGGTGATAACCATGAAAAGAGCAAAAAGCTTCGTAAAATGCAGTCTCAATTGCCCAGAAAGACTGGCCACTAGGCACACTTCAACCTGAATCCTGTGCCCTTGAGTCTCTGCATTTGTCACACAGGACCCTTACTCAACCTGTAAATGTTTCTCTTCCAGCAGCTCTGCTTCTGCACTACCCACACGTTTAAAATGACACTTCTTGCCACATGAGACAGAGCTGCACCTAAGCAACTCGCAAGCACCGAGGTTAAAAAAGGGAGAACGGCTTCCCCAGCTTCCCCCAAGAAGCACTTACTTCCCCAAAACATTGTGCTGGCCTCAAAGGCTGAGAGGGCCTAGAGGATGTGGCCTCAGGGGCCACAGGATCCTGGGAGCCCTACAGCCCTGGCCCGAGGCTGCTAATTTGCTGCTGAGAGAAACCAACCATCGTGAAAAACTGCAGAAGGGAAAACTGGAATTGCACTGCAAGTGGGCGTGACATCCCTCTTCCAGAAGCCCCCCATGTGAGTGTTGGTGGTGGTGATGAGCTCAGTCAGTGCCACATCAGCCTTCCCTGCATGTGGAAAAGAGTGGCAAGGAGCTCCAGCTCATCTTCATTCCCCTGAGTGTGTTTCCACCTGTGGCTT
>VXBN01009124.1:905-52296 GCA_013397395.1 Sinosuthora webbiana | reverse complement strand
TAGCCGCACGGGGCCCGCCCGCCGCCTACATAAACCGACAGCTATCCAGGGTTCGGGGCCCCTCAGCCGCCACCCCAACCGCGCATGGCAGCACGGTGCCCGCACAATGCCTGCATAAAGTGGTAGTTATGCAGGGTTCGGGGCCGCTCAGCCGCGGTTCTGACAGCGCCGCCGCGCGGCCGCCCCCTGTATAAGCGCAGCGGGTATTCAGCCCGCGGGGCTCGCTCGGCTCGCCCCTGAACCTGCATGGCAGGCTTGCTCCCGGGGGTTACACCGCGTCGCCTAAGCTGTCCCGGCCGGGCCCCCGCGGGACAGGGCACAACCAGAGGCTGAGGCGGCCGTGCTGGGCTCCCAGCTCTAAACCGGGGCGCGGGGCCAAGAAACGTACACAGGAACTGCGTCGTACAGCGTCTGGAGCGTAGCCAGCCCCGGACGCCGTACAGCACAGGGAGCGCGAGGCCCCGGAACATGGTTGCCGCGGCTCTGACGGGCAGATCGGAACGCAAACCCATGACGCCTTACGGCAGGGCGTGTCCCGGAAATAGGCTTCCATCCGTGACGGGATGGCGGAGGGAGCGGCGCTCCCGACCCGACCCGGAGTGCCGCGGCGCGCTCTGAGACGGGCGGAAGAGCTGCGAGTGCCTCGGGGCTGCCACCACCACGCCGCCAGCACCGCTCCGCCATCGAGGGGGGACTAGGGCCGCACCGGGCCTGGCGGGTTATGTAAGCCCAGCCGCCGCTGTGCCCGCTGGGAGCTGTAGTCACATCAACGCACCGCCTGCCACGCTCACCCGTCGGCGGGCACGCCCCACCTTCCGCCGCAGGGGACGCTGGGTACCGTAGTCCACCGACCGTGTCGGGCTCTCCGCTGACGCCCCGACGGGACTACCTCTCCCGGGGTGCCCCGCGCGCGCAAGCGCGAGGAGCGGCGCTGCTCCCTGGTAAACAGAGCGGCGCGGCGGCGGCGGGCCCGGGGCGCACAAAGGGGTGGCGGGCCCGGCACTCCCGGCGGAGCTCAGGCGGTGCCCATGGCGGAGCCGGCTGGGGCCGCGGCGTCGCCGGACATCGACCCTGACTTTGAGCCGCAGAGCCGCCCGCGCTCCTGCACCTGGCCGTTGCCGCGGCCCGAGGCGGAGACGGGCNGCCGGGCCGAGGGGGCGCGGGCAGGCGGCGCGGCAGCGCGGAAGGGCGGCTCCCGGCGCAATGCCTGGGGCAGCCAGTCCTACGCCGAGCTCATCAGCCAGGCTATCGAGAGCGCCCCCGAGAAGCGGCTCACGCTGGCGCAGATCTACGAGTGGATGGTGCGCTCCGTCCCCTACTTCAAGGACAAGGGTGACAGCAACAGCTCGGCTGGCTGGAAGGTGCGTGTCAGGCCGGGGCGGGAGGGACGAGCCGTGTGTGCCGGGGCCGGGCCGGGCGAGGAGCGGCTGCGGAGGCGCCTCCCCGGTGCCCCGGCCCGCCCCGCCGCCCGCTCCGCGCTCACCTGTTGCTGCGGCTCGTCTGCGGTCAGGGGTCAGTGCCAGCGTGCGGTGCCCACCCTGCGGAGCCGGGGCTTTAACCCTGCTGAAAGCTCCGGGGTCTTCTCTGACCCAGCCCGAGCTTCGGCTGTGTGCAGCTGGAGCAGCTGCTGGGGCTGGTTGTGGCCCTGCGGGGCTGCTCCTTGCGGTCTTTGCGTTTAGAAACTTTTCCAGGAGAGAAGGGAGAGTCGTTTAACAGGCTGTGTCCGAGTTTCTCTGCGGGGTAAAGCCTCGCTTGAAGGGGTTTTTAATCGCAAGGCCGCAGTTCTTTGTCACGTGACGGTGTTAAAGCTCCATATAAATAACTGTGTCATAGCAGGCGTGCTCGGCGTTCAAAGGAGGTCCCTCGGAAAAGGGTTCTGCGTCCAGGACCGTCATGGGGGCCTCTGCTGGAGTTTGGAAAAGGGAAAGCAATACTCTGCTCTAAAGGCTCAGCAGTGTCTTCTCTCGTTCTGGAAATAGGCGTGTGCAGAGCTGTGTTAAAAGAGCTCCAGGCTGTTTCAGTCCTTTGCCTGTGGCAACCTCGTGCTCCCTTATCTTTAGTCTTAAGAGCTCCAGCAAAGAGAATGGGAAATGTGAGAGCTGGCTTGCAAAATAGCCCCTCGGCCTGTCCTGGTGTGCCAGAGTGGATGCCATGGAGACTGGACTCTGAAGAGTGTGAACTGTTGCTCTCACTACAGACTGGAATTACACTCTAGTTTGCAGTATTTATTAGCAGTTCAGCCATGCTGCAGTTCTGCAGGAGGTTCAGCCAGCAAGGTTTGGGGCTTTGGTCTCCGTGGCTCCAGCCACGTGTTCCTCTGCTTGTCTGACTGAGCAGTAGGTGAGGACAGAGAGTTAATTTCAGACAATAAATAAATAAATAAACGTCTGTTTCTGGTAGGTTGGCTTTCAGCTGGCTCAGCTCTCTGAAGTGGCACACCACGTGGTGGTGTGAGTGCAAACATTTGCTCCAGAGGGTAGAAACATGGTGAGAGGGGTGCAGCTGTCCCAGCTTGGGCTGGCACACGTCAATACAAAACTTTTCACTTTTCCCATTTATCGCTCATTGATAGTTTGTGGGCGTGCATCTAGTTTAATTATTATGGATTATTTTCTGTTACTCCTATGTGTAGGTTGAATTCTGCATACTGAGGTCTAATTTGGGGCAGTGTTTGGGTTTTGCTGTTCTTACTGGAAGACAGTTCTTGTTTCTTCAGGCTAGGGCTACTCTCCTGGTCCTGCTGCTCCTGCATGTAGTCATGGTAGTTTAACAGAACTGGTGCATTTTCTTGTCAGGAATATGTCTGAGTGTCTGTTTGGCAGTAGTACCTGAGATTGAAGTTCAGTGTGGCTTCTGAAATACTCCCCAGATACCCTGGTGAAGGTGGAATATAGTGAGATGTCCTGCTGGGCTGGATGCTGGAATAAGTACGCTTCTGGCTTGATTTAGTATGGCTGTTCTTTTGTTATATCCATTCACATGTAATGAGACCATCAGTCTTCAGTTTTAATAATGTGTCACTTTTGGGACAGGTACAGGTAGACTTAAATTCCAGAAGTTCACTGTGAGGATTTGTGCATATCTCACAAGAGTCAGATTCCTGCTCACATGCTGTCTTAGCTTTTCTGTGATTGACTTTTTAGTGTGTTTTTTCAGCCTGGGTACAGACTTATTCTGGCTTTAGAAGGAGAAGAAAAAGAAACTTCTTGCCAAGAAAGATGAGGGTGGGCAGAACAACAATTGTGGTGGGAATCAGCCTTATGATTAGGGGAGTTTAAAGCTCTTGACTTTAACCAGCAAACAGAAAACCATGATAGAAATACAATACATTTTCTTTCCTGCTCACTCACAAAATCCTGTTGGCAGGGCTTGGCAGGATGTGTGACCGTGGAACTTACTTCTAGTCTTTCTTTCTGTTAACTCACAGTTGCATAGGTTTGCGAGAGGTTTTGTTTGTTTTACTGACCTTTTTTGTCATTGAATGTTTGCATTCAGATGCCTTAAGTGAAGGGAGGTCAGACATTTACAGATGGGGAATCAGTCCAGTCAGTTCAATTTGACTTTAGTGGACTTGGAGTAAAATTAATAGGTGCATATTTAAGACAAACTGAATAAACAAAAGACAAGTCTTCACTTGAGGAATGGACCTGTCTGGTTGTTTTTTTGGTTTTTTTTTTTTTATTCTTCCTTGTTATTTTTAGAGCTGTGAAGCTCTGCTTGTATGTTTTGGGTTGTTTTTTTGGGTTTTTTTTAATCTGTAAAGTAAAAGAAAAACTTCTTGAGTTGTCTGAGCTTTAGTGATTTCTCAATTTCGAGGTGAATGATTTTGCATAAAGGCAATCAATGTGAAGCTGCTGTTAAAGGTAGTTTTGTAGCATTTTGATGCCTGTTCAGATGGTGGTACAGGTCTAGAGTTCTGGCATTTCTGTTCCGTTTGGACACAGCCAAACTGATAATACATTTTATTTGCATGTAGTGCAGTTTAATAGAGAATTTTGAGTAAGTAATTAAAAGCAACATATCTTTAAAAACTCTTAATCTACTTCAGTTAATATAAACCCCATAAAGTCATTGTTGTTTCATAATTAATTTAGAGCTGTCCTACTCCACTATACAATTGGGGGAAGTGCAGCTGTTGCAGATTGCCAGGGTGTGACCTCCATGAATTCCGGAAGAATCTGTGTTTTCGAGGAAGATGGTGTTTGCTGTTCTTGAAGTGCTTCAAGCACCTTGTAAAGGACACATTTGCTGCGTGTGCAGTCTGTCCTTTCCCTGCAGGAACTCAACTGAAGTTAAGAATTAGCCAGCCTGCAAGGGACAAGTGTCCTTCTTCATCATCCTTCCCTGGGTGCTCTGCAGGATAGTCTGGATATCTATGGATAAGAGGATAATTCCTTTTGGTTTTGAGATTACTTGCAAGATGAAGGTGTTGAGGGTTTTGAGTAAAGTGCATAAACCCCGCAGAAGCAGTTTGCACTGGTTGTTACCTCCATGAGTATGAGCAAATTTGGCACAGTGAGGAACGGTATTAAGGACTCCTCCATCTTAGTGAAACAAACTGTGTATTCTCCCCAAGTCCTTGTCTTTTCCTTTGTAGGAACAGAATAAAAGCTGTCCTTTTCACCCTCCAAAAGTATGCCACTGAAACAAAAATCAGATGTCTCCTATGTGTGCAACATAAAGAAAAATGATTCTGCACTATTATACTAATTACAGGAATCTGATGCCACACCTCTGCATCCTGGTACTCCCTATTTATTTCAAATGTGTGCATGGGTATACACAACATATGTACCCTCATACGTCTATACATATCTATACATATATTTATATATGCAACAGCTCAAGGAGCTGTATTACAAATTAAAAATTACCAAGTGTTCTGTTTATCCAAAACAGATGTCTAGCTCTTAATCTTTGTTGGAGTGGGCAGCACTTTCCTGAAAAGCCTTCCATTCCAGCCCTGTGTTATGTGCTTATGGCATGTCGCTGGTATTAAATGTTGACCAGATGGATCAGGAGACCTGGCTGAGGGCTCAGTCACAGAGTCACTTCACTGGCTTTCAGTGCTGGCTCTGACGGTCCCCAGGCTCTCCCAGAGCTGTGGATATCTGATCTCCTGGCAGAGCATGTGCAGAGCTCCCTCAGGTTGGAGCAGCTGCTCGTCCTGTGGCTCTCTGAAGCTCTTCCATGAGAAAAGGCCATCGGACAAAAGCAAGCCTGTCCATCTTCTGGACTATTTCTGCTGTGCTGCAGCTGGTAGATTCTGCCAGGCTATCTTTATGCCTTGCAAATGAATTCCAGTTCAGTAGCTACCAAAAGGAAACTTTAAAACTTCAGCTCAGCATCTTGGCTCTGAGCAAAGGGTAATTCTGCCCAACCTTCAGCCTGGAGCAGGTCTGTGCATAGGTGAGGCACAGTGTGGAGTCTGGGGGTGTCTCTGCTACACACAGAGCCACTCACCTCAGTCTGTGAGGAAAGGCTGCTTTCTGTGGCTGTGTTGAGAAAACCTGTAGTGTTTATCCTGAAGTTCACATGCCTGGAAGGACACAGTCCCCCATTAAATTTTGTGACACTAAAAACGAAGAAGTGTGTGTTCCAAACCGAATTGGAATAGCGATGTCATTGCTGTCATCAGTGGTACTCCACGTATGTCCACCTGCTCTGTAATGGTGGTGTAGGTGCTGCTCTCTGTTAGTTTTGGTTTATTTTGGTTTCTTGGAAGTTGCTGCCTTGCCAAGGGCAGGGAAGGTCTGGCTCTTCGGATCTGTAGCTGAGGGTGAGTAGAAACTGCTGGACTCCTGCCATTACCTCATGTGGCCCAAATGCACTCGTGTGGTATTAGTGATGTGCTTAGTCCTGGCTGCAGGGGGATGTTCCCTGGCCCAGCTGCTGACAGCCTAACTGGCTTTCCTTAAAGCAAGGGGGAAATAAAAAACAGAAGCTAAATGAGGGTTGTTCAGGTGCCATACTGGGGAGTCCAGCATGGAAACCTGGTGAACACAGGTGGATGTTGTCCATCATCTTTCTCTCGACAGACTATTTTACCTTTTAATCCCATTGGTCCTTAAATGGTCTGGCCACAGCGTGTAGTCTGGTGTAGGTGAGATGGGAGGAAGGCAGCTGGGCATGGCAGGGTGTTGTGGATGGGAGAATGGCAGAGTGCTGGCTGTGGAAAATGAGGCTGGTGGCAATGCATGGAAGTAGGACAGTAGTGCAAGTGTGGGGTCACCAGGTGTCCTGTATTCTAGGTGGGAGAAACTGATGAGTGCTCAGCTGTGAAGAGGGCCAGCTGTCACAATGTAGCAACATACACTTAGCCCTCCTTAAAGTGACACTAATAGGCCCTTCTTCTTGTAATGCCCTGAAGAAGTGTGAAATACGAGATTTTTTAAGCCTTGTTGAATGTGGTTGTTCCCCTCAAAAATCGGCAAAAGCTCATCTTTTAGTGAAAATTCATCTACTTATGCAATGCTAGTCAAATTACTTGAAGATTTTTCTGCTACTCTTCCGTGTTCCTTGCCAGTTTTTTTTCTGGAAAGCTTCTTTGCTGAACGGTTATTCCTTGCAGCACAGCTCAGTTTTCCAGGCAGTTCTCAGAGAAGGCTGTTCCTGGGCTGCTGGTATTACTTGTTCCAACAAGTTTCTTCTGCTCTATCTAATCCTGAACAGCTTTTGTTGTGTATGCCTGCCTGTCTTGTAAATCGCCTCAGTCTTTGCTTTTTAGAGAGCTATGATCTTCTTCTTCTGGCCTCCCACTGAAAGATTACAGAAAGGAAAATGTTCTTCCTAAGATAGAGATCCCTGTCTGCTGAGCTTGACGTGTGTGCCTTCTGGAAGGGGACTGCTGGGGAAGTGTTTCAACTCCCTGGCTCTGGAGCAGTTGTTTACTTGCTGGTGCAAAATCTCTACAAGGAAGACTTTTTCCTGAAGCCTTTGGAGCCAAGTGGCTGAGGCAGGCACTGACAAATACAGCAGGAGGAGTGTTCTCCCCTTGCAGCCTCCCAGGAACGCCATGGCAAATGGTAATTCGGCACAATTATAGGCCTGGCAGTGGAACTCGTGGAACATGGCCCTGCACTGGGATGAGACCAAGTTCTTTGTATGCCTCCAAGGCAGTGAGAGTGTATTACAGGCAGCTGCAGTGATTGCATATATTTTCTTCTTCTTTTTTTTTTTTTTTTTTTTTTTTTTTTTTTTTTTTCCTTCTGTCACTCATCCTTTAAAGAGACTTATTTGTTAAGAAATCTGATCCTCTGTGGTTTGTAGTTTAAACTCGATGTTTCCTGGGAGAATGGCCAGGAAAAGAAGGAAGCCACTGTGTCTCCTGGAAGGAGAGCTGCTGTGTCTTGTCTTTCTGAGCATAGCTTGTGCTTGGCCCTGAGTGCTCTGCTAGCACAGGCCATGCACCACTGCTGCATGGATGAGCTCTGCTGGGCAGGGCACAAGAGCCTCCTTCTGTTCCTGTCAACTTCAGTTTTATGGTAGGGAACCTCAGCTGTACCTACAAGGCTGTATAGTCCCCTGGAAAGGTTGTCAGTGGCCTTCAGCCTTCTGCATTCACTTCACCTGGGCGTTTTCCCTGGAATCTGTGGCAGTTGCCCATGAGGCTGACTGGGCAGGGGAATGGCTTGGTTGTGCTCCCAGCTCCTGTGGCCGATTCCCTGACGTGAGACCAAAGCACTGTTTGGTGCTGGGCAGGATCCACAGCAGCACTAATGTTGGTGTAAGGGCAGGGCTGGTTTGATGGTGAGAAGTGTTGCTGTCCTTTAACTGTGGCTAGGAGATTTTATCAAAGAAGAAGACTTAATGTTCTGGTAACTAAGATTTAGGGGATAGTTTGCATGACCTGCTAGCCACACTTCTGTGGCTAGTCCATATATCCTAGTTTGAAGATGTGGTGGTTATGACCTAGGGAATGGTCCACCCTTCACTGTACAACAAATGTCTCTAGCCAAACTTGATTTTTTTTGCATGCTATCTGTTCTTACTTTCAGACTGGTTTTGTCTGAATGTGGTTTGCAGGAATCATCTTTGATCTGTGATGGATTTAGAGACACAGGCTGACATTTTTTTTATGGTAATGCTTAAGATGCAGCCTTAAGTACCACTATAAAATACCTAAATAAATAGCAATAACCTCCCCTAACTAGTGTCTGAAGATGTTCCTAAGGATTTGAAGGATTCCTGCCTGCACCTCTTCCTTCAGGTCATGCTTCTTTATGATCAAAGAGTTGCAGAGTCAAGACCTTGTGTGTTTTGCAGATGCTTAGACCAGCTGAGAGCCTCCCACACTGCTGAAGTTGAGCATCTAAAAAGTTAATGTCATCTGTATGTTTCTGGTGTGGGTTGCTTAACATAGAGAAAGGAAATATGTCAGGGTTGCCGGGGTGACTGAACTCTGTCATTTCCTCTTCTGACAGGTCTGACTTGCAGTTCTGTGATTATTTTAGCATAATTGATCTATTCCTGGCTTTCTCAGTGAGATTTGAGGGTGGCCTCCATGTGTTAGGTGTATTGAATCCCTCCAGCAGGTGCACTCTGGTGCTGTCCTGCATCACCCAGGTTGTGGCTGTGTGGATTCAGTTGGGGTTTGGAACACTCTGGGCTCGAGCCTGCAGGCAGGCTGGGTCCTGCAGGTGAGTTAGGGCTCGGGGTGCTGTGCTGCAGGGCTGAGCTGCCTCCCCCAGTCTGCAGGAGAGCTGCAAAAGCATTAGGCATTGCAGTTTACATAACAGTTAACCCTGGTGAAAGAAATATTCAGGTTTTTTCCTCTGCCTCCAACTACACGTTCTGTTCTCTTCTTTAGGTTTTGGTGCTTGACCTTCACAGTGAGGTAGTTCAAAAAACAGAGATAAAAGAGGCAGAAAAAGCAGTTTCCAAGGAAGGATAAGGCAGCTTTTCAGTTTGGTTTGCTCTCTGAACTGGCTTATAGGGTCACAGATTCCTGTGTTACAGAAGGATGAGAGTTTGAAGATGAGGAAGGAAGGAGTGGTACAGCAATTACCTGTTTTTACAGCTTAGCCATTATGTCAGTTCAGCAGTAACATGTAAAATCACTTTGAGACTGTTTCATAAAAGGTACCAGGCTTCATTGTGCTCATGTGAATCCTATTCTTATTCCAAGATGTCTTATTTCAAATTGTTTTTCAGCCAAAAAATTAGTTACATGCATTGTCTCTTATGATACCCAAGATGCCATCATGAGTTCACAGGCTACTTTCAGGAGAATAAATGAAGAATTAATGACAACTTGGTGGTCCTTATTGCTGCAGCAGTGTGCATTCAGAGTTATCCACATTTACCTGGGAAGAGGGGTGGGATTCTTTGGAAATGAAAGCAGCAGTTTTACAGGAGACTGAGTTACTTGTTTGAACACTTGAAGGAAAGGAAAGCTTTGTTTTGAGAAGATGCCAGGCAGGACTATTGTACAGCTATTACTGTGAACAGCTCAAATAACAAAACTGTGTAAGAGCATTGACTGACACATGTTCCATCAGGCTCTGGCTCTGCAGTCACTCTCCAATTAAGAACGTGTATTCTTTGGTACCAGTTGCAGCAAGCAGCCAGTCTTCTCCAAATCCTCAACAGCCAAAGGTTAAAATGAAAGCTAAGCCAGGATGATTCTCAGATCTCCTTCAAACCTCCATGAAAACTTTCCACTTTGCCTGTATTGCTTATCTATCTGTATCTTCTTTTTTCTAGGATAGTACTTTTGGTGAGGTGGCCAAAATTAGCATGGGGAGGACTTTTCCGAGAGGAAAAGGGTGGGGAGAGGGAAAGCAGCAGACAGGAAAGAACTGTGTTGAGAGTTGGTGGAAAAAGATGATAAAAGCACAGTTAATTTGTTCAGAATTAAGAGAGTATTCATGAAAGCTGAAGGCTGTTATATAACTTCTAGTTTATAAGAAAAAATGTTGTGCTTGGACCCTTGTTGTGTTTCCAATGCAGCAACTTTTAATGATCTGGAATTTGGCCATCTGAACAAATTAAGGGCAGATATCAAATAAATGCATAGGGCTCAAGGGGAGTTTATGGAGGATCTGTTCAAACAATGAAATTGGTGCTTCCTGATTCTAAAATACTGGGGAGTTAATCAGTTGCAGGCTGAAAATCGAGCTTGATTATGGTCTACAGATATGTCAGCTTGCAGTTTTCAGCAAAGCTAAAGCAAAAGGAGGGAGCTGGGAGAGGCAAGGAACGTGTGTGTTACCCAGCAGAAAGATGGGAGAGGCTAAAACTGGCATGTACTGTGTGGGAGTGCAGTATCCACTGAACATCTTACCCTGGCAGGAACATGCACCAAGGAAAGCACACAGCCTCCTTGCAGAGGGAGCCTGGCAGTCTCCAGGATTCTAGGACTCTTGTTCCTTCAAGTTTCTATCTCGTTTCTCCAGTTTTGGGGTGGAGATATTAATGGGTGCACTGAATAGAAGCATTTTGCCATTTCTCTTCACCCAGTCTCTTGGATTCACTGTTATGTTCTGCTTGAATCTGACTGAAAACTGGCCATAGAAACATTAAAAAAATCAGCCAGGCTTATGCAGGGTAAAGGGGTTGACAAAAGGGTGGGACCAGCAATAGCTCAAATTCAGGTAGGCTCATGTTGAAATTGCAGGTTGTATTTGAGAACTTGTTGACTTGCTCTGTGATATGCCTAATTTTTTGCAGGTTCTGTATGGTCGTTAAAATTCTTTTGTGTTAGTATTTTGCTAGCTGAAAGCTGCTAGTTGTCATGGTAGCTTCACCCTTGATATTGCAGTGAAACGAGGCACTGCTTGTTAGTGCTGCAAAGCATGTTCAGACAGAAATAGCAGGTTTTTATGGATGGCTTTTTGTTATAACTTTCTTTTCTGAATACTGTCTGAATGTGTTTAAGCTTGTGAGGTTTCTAGGTGGGAGGTGTGTCAACTGTCAGGTCCTCATTATTTTGTGGGTTTAATTTCTTTTTTTTTTTTTTCAGAACTCCATTCGACATAACCTGTCCCTGCACAGCAAGTTTATTAAAGTCCATAATGAAGCCACAGGGAAAAGCTCTTGGTGGATGCTCAATCCTGAGGGTGGCAAAAGTGGAAAAGCACCAAGGAGAAGAGCTGCCTCCATGGACAACAGCAGCAAGCTTGCAAAAGTCAGAGGTAAAGCATCCAGGAAGAAGCCTCCTCTCCAGTCTGCACCAGAATCCTCTGCTGACAGTCCTGGCTCCCAGTTCCCTAAGTGGCCTGGGAGCCCGTCCTCAAGAAGCAACGAGGACTCTGATGTGTGGAACACCTTCCGGCCTCGAACCAGTTCCAATGCAAGCACCATTAGTGCCAGGCTTTCTCCTATCCTGACAGAGCAGGATGACCTCCATGAGGAAGAGCTGCTTCCTTCTCTCGTGTACTCCAGTGCATCCAGCAACGTTCCACCAACTGTGACTGAGGAGCTTGAGCTCATTGATGGGTTAAATTTGATGTCTCCCAGCTCATCTGTGCTATCTACCCAGCAATCTGCCTCCAGTGGTCAGATCCAGAGAGATTCCAGCTTTTCCTTGCAGAGCCCAAATGCAGCTGGTCAGACTTTTGGCAACTCCCTGTTTAACCCCGTTGATATTTCACTGCAAAGTTCTGTCAGCCATTTCTCTGCCCCTCAGACCTTGGAAGCTCTTCTGACACCCAGCTCTCCGCCTCCAAGGGATGTGATGATGACTCAGGTGGATCCAGTTCTCCCACAGACTGGTAACAGGATGAGCAGCCGAACTCTTCTGCTCCTGGGTGGACAAGCTGCCCAGAGTAAGATGAGCTCAGGCAATCCACGAGGAAAGCCTGCAGAGCAGCAGGCAGAACCAGTTGGTGCCAGTGTTTTGCCATCAACGCTTCCCATAGTGACATCTCCTCAAAACACTTCCAGCATCACCAGTTTGAAGGCTCCAGTTTCTGCAACAACTGCCCAGTCAGTCCAGCTGGGCAGTCCAGTGCTCCTTTCATCTGCCAGCCCTGCTCCCTTGGGATTCAACCAGGACAGGCTGCCCACTGACCTGGACCTTGACATGTACATGGAGAACCTTGAATGTGATATGGATTACATAATCAACAGTGAACTCATGGATGGAGGACTGGACTTTAATTTTGAACCTATTCTGCCTACTCCCAGCTATCCCAGCACCTCACAGGCCTCCAACCATACCTGGGTACCGAGTTAACTTCAGGAGCACAAAAAGGTAGGTGTAGTTGTGTAAAATGCTACAGCTCAATAGAGGAAACAGCCCTGTCTAGGATGGTTCCTGTGCCCAGCTCTGCAGCAGTTAAAGGAGCCTCTTTGAAAGCTTTTGGAAGAGTCATGTTCACTTTTAGGAGGAGAAAGAGCTGTTTAAAGGTAGGTGGATTTAACTCACCAGGTAGTCAGCTCCTTTATGAAATAGAACAGCAGCCTGAACAAAACTCCTGTTGTCTCCTGTCACCCAAGATGACTCCATCACAGGGCATCAGGCAGTGCCTACAGCTCTACATTTGACATGAGAGCATGTGCTGATTCCATAAATAAAGACATCCACCAATATGTACAGAATGGCTGAGCTGAGCCAAGCACATACTGTGTTTCTATCCAGGTTATTATTATCCCTGCAGAATTGTCTAGTATGTGTAGTAGCAAAGCATGTCCGTGTCATGACTGTCTGCTTTGGTCTGTGTGTAGCAGGTCACAGTCACTCTTATCACATCTTCTGCCCTGGGATAGTATCTGTAAAGTCAGGTAGGCTGCCTCACCAGCATTAACTACTGAATTGCTTCTCATTAATAGAATAGGAAACAGGAGTCTGCAGTGTGGATGGAGGTGGAAGGAAGAAGGGTGTGCTAGTTCTAGCCCATGAACATCAAAGCTGCCTCTTCAGCCATTTGTCATGTTTGCAGAAATGGAGTTAGTTTGGCAAATGGTGTATATGACAACAAGACTTAAAAATGTCTTATTTTTGGGGGCTGTGACACCCTGATTTGAAACACTTCAACCCGAGGCAGTAGAAGAATTAGGGAACTGGAGCTGTAGGCCTGCTTCACACTTGGAACTCAGTTAGCTGATGGAAAGTGGACAGACTGGAGCTTAGGCTGGATATTGGTTGGAAAGTAGAAACCTTGCCAAGGATATTTCCTTTTTAGGAGGCAGATCTGGTATTTGTTAGTGTTGCAAATTCAGCTGCTAATACTGTCCAGCTGAGCGGGCAGAAGGGCAAACTGCAGATACTGCCTCAGTGGTGGGAAACTCTTAAGCTTCAAACTCATGGGGACAGAAATGATCATCTACTTGACCTTAATACTCTTTCCTAGGCACCTGAGTAACTTGGAGGTGGTTTGGACCAGGTGACCTCTGTCGGTGCAGCCATTCTCTACAAGTGTCTTGGGTCTAGACAGAGTAAAATGGTGTCCTTTGAGCTGGTGTCACTTAAACGGTGTGAACATATTGATGCACCACTCTATATTGAGGTTTTAAACACAATTTAACTCCCTCTTATTCCAAGTCACATCCCACTGCTTAGGGTGTCATTTCTTGGTAGTGTTCTTCTGTTTGTACCTAACAGATCTCTTTATTGTAGGGAGAGGAGGATCAGTCAGGCTTTTCTGTTTCCTTATGGGGCTTTTTATAGTGATGTGTGTTAACTGTGCATTTGCTGAATTACTGAGTGTCTTAAATTGAATATCTTATCTTCAGGTGAAATACAGAAACTCAGTTTTAATTTCAAGGATAAATTTCATTGACAAAACTGTGGTATCCTTCTGTGCTAGGTCTGTTTGCAAGTTAGTGACAGAAGCTGTGGCTTTTTGAGCAGTGTTTCCACTGGATATTGTTCTGAGCTTTTATGTTCTGGGTTTTGTTTGTTTGTTAGGGTTTGCTTTTTTGTTTTTATGCCATGCTAGGCCAGGCCATTATATTTGTGGACTTCTCAGGGACAAAATATTTTTCATAGAAGTGTTTTCAAAACATATGCAAGCTGTCCTGCCCTCCTGGGCCAGGTAGACAAGACCTCTTCTTACAGCATACCAGGTATCGATTATTTTTTAAGAGTGTAAAGCAGAGAAGTTGAGGAAGTATTTGTCAAAGGGTAGGGTCTAGTACTGTTGTAGATGTGGATAGAATCAAGTGCTTGAGAGGGAGAACAAGAGCTCTTAAAAGCACAGTTATGTTCTTGTTCCACATTAAATTCTGTGTGAATTGTTTAATCAAAACAGAGGAGCTACTGATGTTAAAACCCCTGGATTTTCTTTGTTCCAGACATAAAGTTGAGGTGATACTTTCTGGGAAATGTGCTGGACATGAAGGAGTGAGATGTGGAACAAGTTCTGAACCACTATTGTGTTTGGGCAGAAAGCGTAGCTCCCACGTGCCTCTCGGTGCTCTGGTCACAGCAGTGCTGCCCCAGGAGGAAAGGCCACACCCTGTCAGTGTGCTTTGCTTCGAGCCTTTTCTTCTGTCCTTGGATTATGTTTGCCTTTTCTGAGTTTTGCAGAGCTTTTCTGTTTTGCCTGTATGCTGGAGTCTATGGAGTAGGATGAGGGGGAGCTTTTTCCCCAAAGGAGAGCAAGTATTGTGCAAAAGGCTGCCCTGACAGAGGTGAATCAGGTTTCTAGCAAAGGAGGTGCAGGGCACATGTGGAGAGAAATAGGAGTGTTCCTGGGAAAAGAAGGCAGAACGTTTTCTCAAATTAATGAGTTACAAAACCAAATGAGCTGCAGACATCAGTGTCTGTGAAGTCAGGACTTGTCAGTTCTCCCTTACTGCAGTGAGTTCCTAGGATCCCTGTTTGGAAATCACTGTTCAGGGAAAGCTATCTATTGCTCTGGTGTGGCAGGCATCTTTCCTTTCATATCCTTTCTCTTACTGTGCTTTTCTCTGTGTCAAATTCACATTGGCAAAAGCTGTTTCTTAAGTGATCACTAACATAAAGCTGTTCTGAGTAGTTCCTGTGGGCTTCACTTTGGCCTTCTGGGTCAGTTACAGGTATAATGCTGAGCAAAAACTGTTTATCATTTAATCACATTCTGATCTGAGCAGTCAGAATAAAGGTGAACTGGAGAAATATTTCTCTTTGTAGACGAGAGGATATATTTAGGAAAGAGTACTTAGTCTTATCTGCAGCACTTAGGAAGATGTGAGCTCCTTGGTGTTATCCTTGGTGCTCAAATCTCCTGTGATTTTATCCTCTTCTTGCAAGTTAAGTGCCAAAGAGCTTCACCAGGAGTCTTTTTGAACCCTGCCAGTGTTTCTTTGCATGGAGATTAGAGATCAAACACTGAAACTTTGTCTCTGCCCAGCAGTGATGCAGCACCCACAAAATGAGCTATTAGCCACAGAGGAAGCAGTCAGCCTAGAAATAGAACTACCTTTTTTGTAAAGTGCTATAGTTTTGGTCTCATTGGTGAGTGTAAAATCCATCTACTCTTTTGGTGGATATTAGTTAATTATTGTTAGTTGTTCAGTTAGACTCTCTATAGCTTCAGAGTCTGGAGAACTCTTTATCCCTTGCCCAGTTTGGTCTGGATTCATGCTTTGCTTGCTCTGTCAAATTCCCTTTGCTCCAAACATTGGATTTTTGTCTGACAGAACATAAATAAATAAAACCCTCATAAACTTGCAGTTTCCCAAAGCAGCCCGTTGCTCTGGCTTTTGGTTTAACTTGCTGTCTTTTCTTGTTTGGGGCTGATTCCCTCTTGTAGGTTTTTTTTCCTTTTCACAGGTTTATTTCATGCTCACTGTTACTGACTGCAACTGATGGGATGCCCTACATTTATCTTGCTGCTTTGCCTGTCTAAGTGGATCATATACCTACAGTGGTGGTTTTATGTCAGTGTCCTGCTTAGATTTATTCCAAGGCTTGTCTGAATGAGTTATGACAGCTTTATTAAGGTGAGGCAGAAGACCTGAGAAGAGATCTTCAGACTTTTGGGGGAATGAGATATCTAAAAATGTTTTAATTATTTGGAAGGTAGAGACAGGATTTCTTTTAAGTGGGTGAGCATAAACAGTTTGTGTGTGATCTTTAAAAGCCTCTTTTTCAGTCTTTTCCCTACCAATTGATACTCGTGGTTGTTTAGGGTGAAGAGTAATTTTCCTCTTCCTTGCTGCTTTCCTGCAATGCCTCTGGTGTTGGCAAAGTCCTTTAAACTTCCTTATCTTGCAGAGCCTTGTTGGTGCTGTCAGCTTACAGGAGCAATACTTACTGTTGACCTTTCTGTCTTTCTGTCTCAGTCATATTCTGAAGCTTGGAGCTGAGCAATTGCATCCTGCACTTGACTCTCTGTTGATCAAGGTCTCTTGTGGTCTGTTTGTTCTGTAGGGTTAGATTGGTAGTAATTAACTCCTTATCTGTGCATCCAGGATTCCCACTGAAGCGGAGCTCTAACCAGTCACTCTTATTTTTCTTCTTCCTAGTGTCCTTCAGGTTTTGAACATTGGGTTCTGACTTCACTTCCCACCCCAGCAGAGAAAAGAATGGAGCATGTTGGATTCAGTTTCCCTGCACATCATGCCTTGGGCAGAAGGGGCTGCCCATCTGGGAAGAAGGGGCAACCTGCATCTGGCTGCAACAGGAAGAGTTTAAAAATAGTAATCCTGTTATGTGCCATGGCTCTTCCTACAAACCTGACCCTGCCTTGGACCACCTGGAGAAACCCATGTCCAAAGAGGAGCCCTGGAAAAGACCTCGGCCAGAAGACTGTGCCAGGCAAAAGTGTTTTCCTGTGTGATGAGTTGGGTTTGCTGGAGGAATCTCTCACTGGCTGTCCTCTCTCTGCTATGGCAGAAAGTCTCCCAGTGCCTCGGACTGGTGGAGGGCTGGTTCTGCTCTTGCTTGGCTTGCCTCATGGGGCAAAGTAGTTGGACTTTGTGATGAAGCCACCAGATGTGCACTTGGTACCCCGCAGACTGGCAGAGGAATTGGTGGGACCTTGTTGGTAGAAGCCCTGTGGGAGAAGGGGTGTGCTGTTTCAGGGGTTGGTTTCAGTGTGCTCATCACTGGAGCATCCATCACCGTTCTGCAGGGAAGGGTGGGTGTCGTGGTATAGAAGGCTTCCCGTCGTCCCCCTGGGTGGAACAGGAGGACACTGAGTTTTTCACTGTGCCAACTGAGCCCCATTGAATCAGAAGCGTGTTTTGAGAAGTCCCTATGCTGTTCTCAGCACTTTCCTGATACACCAGGCTGCTGTAAAATAAGCACAGGTGCTAGTAGCTGCTTTCTGGGACATAAAAACATTGTTTTGGGTTTGTTTTTGATCTGTCTTGCTACAGCAGCAAAATGGAAAGCCTGGGTGTGGCCTTAACAGAGCCCTGGTTGCTTTTCAGAAGGGCATTTTCTATAGATGAAATATTTTTTTACTAATCTGGGAACTTTCTACAGTGAATATGAAGCCAATGTAATATGTGTCCCTATCACACATCTCTCTCTGTCTGAGAAGGCAACAGTGACAGACTCTTTTTCAGAGCTGTATTAGGAACAAACACATTTGATGTTTGATGATGTATATGATCGAGGAGGAGGAATTGGCAGGTCCCCGTGGTTTCAAACCACTGTGGGGAAGAGTTGTACATTATTGTAATCTATATGTAAAAGTAGGTGCAAATTACATAGAAGCTTTTCTAAACCTTTTTAAATATATATTATATATTTTAATTGAAAAACGAGATTATTGGATAAAAAGAAAACACATTTGCTGCATCTGTCCCCTTCATACCAGATAACACTACAGTATGGGAGGGGGCAGGCCTAAGGCATTTTGGGCCAAGAAGCTGAAAATGTTGTTGGAAAAGTGGGAAGGACACCACGGGGAATGGCTGCTCTCCCCAGAAGAGGCAGAGGGAAGGTGCCTGGCAGGGCATTCAGCCACAGCTGCTCAGGCTGGGCATTCCTGCCAAGCCAAGAGCACAATGGAGGGAATGCTAATCATTAACAGAGCTGTTCTCGGCTAATCCCGTAAGTAGCTGCCTGCAGCTGATCCACAGGACAGATTCCCTAGTCTGCTGAGGAGATGGTGTGGACTGGATCGTGCTAGATCTGCTGACACTCTTCGTAGCCCTTATGGAGGGCATGATCAGTTGGATTTGATAGCTCACTTTGATTTCTGAGGGTTTTTGTTTTCTTGCTGAAGCTTCTGCTACTGCTGAGGAACTTGAAGCCTGTAGGCTCACCCTCAGGGGTCCACCTGGGATCCTGCTCTGTCTCTGTATTCGTGCAGGACAGAAATTAGGGGTCAAAAGATAAATTCAGAGCATTAGTGATATGTTCCTGTCACTGTTTTGGTGTTTGCAGTGACAGGATCTGTGGGAGACATGGTGCTTTCATGGTGTTCTGGTAGGCTTGGTCTGGCAGAAAGACTCTCCAGGCCTTTTTGAAGGTGGCTTCAGTTCAGAAAGTTTGTATCATGCAGTGCAATGAGCCACACTGATTTACCAGCTTGTCAGCTCTGTTTTCGTTTTCATTGGAGTGGAGATTGGAGCAGGAGTGATCGCCTGGTTACCTCCAACAAGGAGTCTTCAGAAGTCTTATCTACAGCATGCTATACCATCAAAGCCTTTGAATAGTTTGATAACCTTTGTTTTGAAGGCTGCCTTCATGGCAGACCTCCCAATGATGTTTCAAATTCACCCACAATCTACATGTCTGGCCACACCTCATTGTAACAAACAGAAAAGGCAGCTCCTAAGCTGGGATCCCAGGGCTTGCACACTCGAGGCATGGATGAACATTGTCACTGGAATTAGTTCATTACACAAGTGGATAGATAGATACCCTTTCACAACACCTGATGGCACGTGCCACACATAAGAATTGGCCATTCTGAGCTGCAGTGAACAGACTGGAGAGGTTTATGTTGTTTGGCACATAGTATGTTACCTTGTTAGCTTGGGTCCTAAAGGGAACCTGATCCAATGACGTCCAGAGTGAGTTGAATGGCTGCCCGGGATTCACAGCCGTGTATCAAAGGACGAGACACCAGCATGTGTGGTCATGTTAAATGTGAGTTTCTGGCTCATTTCCAGTGAAAAGGGAACCCAAAGCAATAAAAAGGACAGTATAAGTAACCAGTGCTTCAGAACAGAAATTCGTGGTGAGCTGTTTCTGGCGGGGTTGGGCTGTGGGAAACCGGCAGTGTCTTCACTGTTACAAAGTGTCCCCTTAACTGTGACAGCACCTGGAGCTGGCCTGACCTCAGTCTGCTGAGAGCCCGGCCCTGGGCACTCAGGTAGCACCCCAGGGAGATCTGACATAATCTCAGCTGGTTCACGTCCTTGACCTGATCCTGCTGAAGGAGGTGCAACACCAGGGCTCATGGTGGTCAGTGTTCCACAGTGTGAGCTCAGAAAACACCCTGTCCTTTGAGTAAGGAATAGAGTGCATACCTATTTTTTTTCCCATGTTCCTAGGCCATACTTTTGGAGACAGCACTGGAGATAGGAGCACCTCTGACTGTACAGTCCTGCTGTACCAGGTTCCTGGCAGTGACCTTTCTGTCTTGCAGCAGTCTGTACAGGTGCTTTGTGTCTCCTCAACACAGCAGGAGCTGTCAGTGGTTGAAGAAGCTTGAGAGTGCACTAGTGCTGAGAGTGGTGTTCAGGAGACTCGTGGAGAGCTCAACAAACCATGAATGTAATGTTGCAGGCTCAAGCAAGCAACTTATCTTCTTTTTTGTATGTTTAGCAGGATAGCTTGTATTGTGGGCACAGAGGGCAGGGTTGCAGAGAATTTAGGAGTTCTACAGACACTTCATTTTCATAAACCTTGAGCTTTTTTAGCATGGGATACTTCCTCATAGGACACAGGAGACTCTAAAGTTCCTAAACTGCTGCTTGCAGAAAGGCTGTACCTGGCAGGGGGTTGCTCAATACTTGTCTGATTTTTTTGTATTCTTGCCCAAAGCATTTGTTACTTGCTGCTGCTGGAGCCTGGATAATGTCTTGGTGGCTCTTCATGCTGCATTAGCACCACAGGCCCCATACTTGGGGCTAGTTTTTGCTCTAATGAAAGATTGGGCTGGGATTTTGAGAGCAGGGGTGAGAAGGAAAGGGGCCAGTGACATGGGGAGTGATGCTCCTGTGTAAGTGCCTGAGGGGAGTGGGTAGGGGACTCTTGGCATGAAGAATTACTTTATGCTGTGTTCTTTGTCCTCACTGAGCTCGGGCAACAAGTTTCTCCATCTTCAGAGATTCAGATTCTATCCTATACAGCATTGAAGCCACCACACAGCTCAGGGCCACAAAGGATTCAGGTAACTAGGCCCATGGAGCTTAGTAGGAGGCAGACTTGTTGCTTTTTTTTACACTTGGGTTTAGCAAATTGCCTGAACTTTCTTTATAATTTAAGCATATTTTACTTCCAAGCATGTACTTCCAGCTTCATGTGAGAGCTTGGAACCTTCTGGGAGCCCTTAATTTTCCTTGCTGGTGTGTCTGAAAACATGTCATCCCTATCCTGTGCTGCTTTAAAAACAGCAGTCAGATCATCCTGATGAGGGGAATGAAGCATTCCAGAGCCTGGGTGTATTCATAAACAAGAGTCATAATAGAAGCAAGTAGCACTAATCAGCTTTTCCAAAGGAAATGCCTAGAAAGTTTTTATGTAGATAATAATTTGTTAATTTTCTTACTTAGTTGCTTATTTATAGCCACATTCAAATGCTTCAGGGCTAGCCTTGCTCCAGGATTGAGTAACCTGTGTCTGGTGCCATGGGTAGGAGTGCCTTGGGAGTGGTGTCCTGGACTGTCACCAAAACGTGAAACTTTGGATCCATTATTAAAAAAAATACAAACCAAAGCAAATCAATCAACTTTGGGGCATGAGCATGAACAGGGAATAGCTTAGGGCTTGCCTCAGTTGCATGTCTAATGAAAAACATGTTCTAATTAATGTGGGGAAAAGCAAGCAAGAGGTGACTTCTGAAGGCTGAGAGATCTGTCCGTGTGAAAGCTCGGAGCATGTGCTAACCCATCACCACACGTGCTTGACCTTCAGGAAAGGGATCCCCTCTCTCTTCACTAGCCTGTGTGTCTTTCCCTGCACCCTGACGTGTCTGTAGCTGATGGAATCAAAATCACTCCAAATGCTGTGGTGTAAAGCAGGGAGAAGAGGCAGCAGAAGCTGAAGGTGTAAGAGCTGACAGTGTTGCATTTATGGTTCTTGGGCTGAGGCAGTGTTATGGTGTGTGTGGTAGAAGGGGATGTTCTGGGACACAAAAACAGAGCCCTGGTTGCTTTTCAGAAGGGCAGTGGTGTGGGATTGGTGGTGTGGGTTTCCCCAGGGTGTCTTGAGAGGTTTGGCTACATAGAAGATAGGTTACTTCTGAAAGGAGCCACCTTCATACAGCAGTGGGGGTGGTTCTGTGAAATGGTGCTTCCAGCACAGTGGAGTCTTCACCTGGTGCCATCCCAGGAAAGGTTTCTGCATTGCTAGCACAGATGTCTGCTGCACATAGGGCAGGCACCACTACCTGACACAGTTTCCACCACATCCCCTGTGCACTCTTCCACCCATTTCTCACAATAATTTTTTTTTTAGAAAATAAACCTCTGCTTTTGTTTGCTCTCTGTAGCAGTGTAACTTCTGAACCATTACAGGCTTTGTTACCATCTGTGCTAGCAAGACTGTAGAATGTGCTAGACTAGGGGGGAATGTTTGAAAAATAAAAACCTGTAATCCTCTGCTCTGTGTCTCATCCAGTTTGTTCTGTTCTCATGGCAAGGGCCAGCTGTTTTTCCTTGCCCTTGTCTTCTTTCCTCTGCCATCCTCACCTGTTAGTGTCCCCCCTCAGCTGGCCAGAGGCAGAAGGGTTGCAGTGTCACCACCCACAAAGTCTCTGGTGTGCTCAGCCTCTTGTTACAACTTGCTGGCAGTGCATGGGGATCTATGGGGTGACAAGCCCTAAAACTGGCCCTGGGGAGTTTTAAATCCTGCAGGACTAGTCTAGAGTTGTTTTAGCCCCTTCATTCCTTGCCTTTCTAGACCTGAGTGCTGAAGCTGACTATGTTTTGTATAGTTACATTCAAATGCCTTTGTGTGTCAGCAGCAGTGGTGGCAGGTAAGGAGATGAGAGAGAAATGAGGGAAGGAGTGTAGACCATGGATTCCACTGGCCAGGTTAGACACACGGAGGGCAAGCTGGGCATGTTCTAACACTGCTGAGGGTAAAGACTCATTTGTGAAATTACACAATATGTGTAGAGCCAGAAAATTTTCATTCAAAGCCTTGAATGCTCAGTATATTATTTTTGAATTCTATTCTTCACTACAGTTAATGCAAATAACAACTCTAAGGGCTCTTAAGGGTCCTGATTCAAGATTTAACCCAATTTACAAAACTGGGGAATTGGAGGAGATCCTTGGGGAACTGTCTGCCCCTCGTCTGTTCCTTGGGTATTTAGGGCTTCTTGCAGTCACATAATGATGGGTGCTGTTGGAGACACAAAATGCTGAAGAGTTTGCAGCTGATTGGGTCAAAGTGGATGTGTTCAAAACTTGCCACACAGCAGGGGACCGTGCATTTACCTCTTATACCTCTTTGAGCATTGGCCTGTGCCGTTTAAGCACTGCCAAGGAGAACAAAATGGGACCTGAATGCTTTGGCTCAGGATTGTTTATGATGAGTGTGACACTGTCTCCAGTAGTCACCAAGAGTCCTTCTGCTTTCTGTGGGTTCAAGGCATTTTTGCACCTTTCTTGCAGTCTTGGAGACCTCGTAGCTCTCCCAGCTTGTCACCATAAGTATTTTGGCCTATGGGTAGTTGCTTTTTAGAACAGCAGTACATGAAGCCAGTGCAAAAACAGCTTTTCTGCTCAGCTGGGTTTCTGGCCAGAGTCCTGCTTTGCCTCCAACCCCTGCTGCTTGATGAATACCTGTGTGCCACCAGTGATGGGCCCATGTGTGGAAGCACAGCGGGGAAGGCTGCTGCCCTACTGCACGTGTCCTTTGTGGTGGAGCTGGTGTGTGAGGACTGAGGGCTGGAGCACAGGGAGATGGTGAGTGCACACACTGCAACCTGCTGAGCTGTCCTCAGCTGTTATTTCTGTGCTGTTATTTCTTCTTCATGGCTGTGGTAGAGCAGCAGCCAGAGGCCTGACTTTGAATGGGTGGGTTGTAGGAGCTGTGGCAGTACTATTGCTGCGGTGTCACTTGGTGTTGTCCGTGGGCTACGACACACCATTCCTCCCACCACGCAGCTTGGGAATGGCTCAGCTGTTACAAAAGCAGTCCTGGCTGCACCTGCCAGCACTTCTTACTGCTACAGGCTTTGCAAGAAACTCACTTACTGCTTTGGGCATGTGCCTGCATCCTCCCTTTGGTAATCCCCGGTACAGTCAGTGTCCCAGCTCCCATGTGCAGGATACCCTGGGAGGTTCTGCAGAGGTGAGGCAGTCTGTACTCTGGCAGTTATTCCAGCCACAGAGCAATAGGGAGGAATATCCTGGCCCAAGCACCTGAAGGATGCAGGGGCCACCAGGACAGGGACCCAAGCGTTGAAATTGCCAGACTTGTGGCATGCTGTGTGTGACTGTCTGCACTCTCTCCTGGCCTTGCCAGCAGCTCTGCTTGTTTGTGGTCAGGGTTGAGAGAGCATGGAGCCCTTCATCTTACTGGTGTGGCTGCAAGCTGGAGTGTGTGGCAACTGCCGCAGCCCCTGCAGGGCCAGCCCTTAGTGCAGTGTGGAGATGAGGTGAAAGGGAGCCAGCCTCACATCACCTGGGACAGGCAGCCCCCTCACTCCCAGCCAGAGCCATGCTGTCACTGCCTTTCCCCTTTGCTGGCCAGCACCAGGTGGTGGTGGGAGGTGAGGACGCTGCTGCTGGCAGCAGGCTGGGAGCCAGCCCCACGCTGCCCAGCCCTGCAGGCGCACTGCCGGCTCCAGGAGCAGTGAGCCCTGTGGGAAACTGGCTGCTGTGGCTTGTCCCAGCCCTGCAGGGGATAGAGCTCCTGTTGCAGGGATAGCAGGGAGACTGGCTGGCAGGCAGCTAGGCTGCTCTGGTTAACCAATGCTACCCCTGACAGCGAGCAGTACACCCAGCTGCCTGATCCCTGCCCAGCCCTCGCTGGGGCTAAGTGAGAGTGTAGCAGTCAATCCCAGCACTGTCTAGCCAAGCCTGGTGGCAGCTGTCCCAGCACCAGTCATCCTTGCACTGGTGTCACTGTTGCAGCACCAGTACTGACTCAGCTGGTACTACCCAGCACCAGTTGTCCTGGCATTTTACTGCCGAGGCACCAGCTTGGCCCAGTACAAGCTGGCCTAGCCCCAGCAGAGGGAAAGCACCAGCAGCATGATCAGGAAAAAGTTGGTCCTGGTTCCTGGCCTTGCTCACTGAGCATCTGCTTGGGAGTGTGAGCAAAATGCTTCTTCTTCAGCTGCAGAAGCAGCACCCACATCTTGGCCACCTATGACCAGGTACCAGCCAGCTCCTTCCTTTGGCCCACTCCACTCCTCCCTGCTGGAACACCACAGCCCCTTGAAAAACTTCCCTCTTTTCCTATCAAACACGCAATGCTGCAGTATTGCTTATCTGAGCATGGCAAGAGGACAGAGCTGAGCTGAACAGGATAGGTGTAGCCTCAGTGACGAGCTGCTGGCCATGGACCAGAGCTGTCAGTGCATGACCCCAGCATGGCTGAGAACATTTGGTTTCCTGGCACTTGGGCTATCTCAGGGCTGTGGTCAGCCAGGCATTGCTGTCCTACCTTCACAGCAACTCTGCAAGTTTAGATCCCTTTCCCAACATCTGGCAGAAATAAAGCACACGTCCATGTCAAACATAATATATTTATAGCAAAAATAGGCTTTTTCTGTAGCTTCCATACACAAGGTTTTCTCCCCGTATATTTACGCAGTAAACAGGTCGACTGAAGCAGCGTGCGCTGGCTGACTCGACAGCTGCCCTTGCTTCAGGCTCCCACTTACAACGGGTGGCTTCATTCCCCTTTTGGGGCTGCTCTCTGGAGCCTGTGCTGGTGCCCTTGTACCTCTCCAGCCAGGGGCTGTGGCACAGGCAGGGAGCAGCCCAGGGAGATGGGGGGAATGGTGGTGTAGCCCCCCAGGCAGAGGGCAGGGCTGGTGGAAACTGCCTCTGTCCAAATGGGGCAGTCCCAGGAGTGCCCCCAACCCACATTCAAGGTGAAGCTTCCTGTAGCTTACCTGTGCTGACCACAGGCTCCTCCACCATGCTGTTAAGCAAGTGACTGGGCAAAGCCCTCTCATGGTGGTAAGAAGGTACAAGCCACGTTAATTCCAACACATTAACAAGCCTCCCTTGTTCCTCCTGCCTTTCTGCTGATGGGATGCAGAGGAGGGGCTCAGGGCTGCCAAAATCCCCCACAGAAACCTCCAGTGCCTGAACGCTGTCAAAGACCTTCTCATCCCGCTGTCAGAGAAAGCAAAGCACGAGAGCATGCTCTGCCAGCAAGAGCTTCACAGTTTGGAGTTTGCTGGGTCATCTCTTGTCCATCCCAGAAGAGTTTGGCACATAGACCTGAAGGACATAACAATAGGCAGCAAGTGCATCCCCTTGCTGTCCTGGGGAAGGGCCCTTGCTAGGAGCCAGCGCTTCTTGCTGCCTAACCCTGCAACTCAGAACATTGCAACACACCCACACGCTGCCCGCACTGTTCCCAAGAGAGACACCACCCCGATGAGGACAGGTGCCCAAGGGTGGCTTTGTAAGCAGAGCAGCCACTGCAGCACAGGGAAGGAAGCCATCTCTCCCCTCTGCCCTCCCTGTGCCACGGAGGCTCCCACAGCACCCAGGCAAGGAGCATCCCTCTCATCTGGCCCCAGTCCCCTCCCACTTCCCTCTCCCCCATGTTTTTGGCAGTCCTCCTTGAACACGTTCAAGTCTCCAGCATCTCAGCAGCACGGACTTGCCTCACAGTTTGGTAATTGCACGTAACAGGGCCACTCAGTGACCCCCACAAGGCAGGGTGGGGGGGAACCAACAAAAAGGAACAATACAGTCAAGTAAACTAAATCGAGAAATCCCTCGCCGTCGGTCCCAGCGTGACGGGTCCCGCAGGAGTTCAGGGAGAGAGGAGGCTGCCAGGCCCTGCCGCAGCTCCCGTCTAGGAGATCATGTACTGGGTGATGGCCTGCAACGCGTACAGCAGCTCTGCCTGCATCCGGGCCTCCAGGATCAGCAGGTTCACGTGCACCTGGGGGAACAGCAGGAGGGGCTCAGGCAGCCAAAAGTGTGCTGTGCTCAGCGCTGCAAGCAACTGCCCACCTGGGCAAGTGAGTCTTTTGTCATCTAAATGCCACCAATTTTTCCAGCTCAGGCAGCTCCCCTTTTCCCCTCCTCCTCCCCATCGTCCTGTAGGCTGTGGCTGCTTCCCAGTGCTGTGTGCCAGGGAGTTCCCTGCATACTTGGCACCAGCATTCCAGGCTGGCAGCAGCACAGTCCCTGACACCCACAGTCGCTGTTCCTGTGAGTTACAGCTTGACAGAGGGCTCACCAGGAAGCACTCACCACTGGGGTAATGACCTTGGAGATGCCTGTGCTGCTGATGCATCACAGTGGGCAGCCCCATCCCACACTAAGCCCAACACCTTACAAATAGTTTCCATTTCCCCCCATCTGTCTCAGGCTGGTTTGGTAGCTCAAAGATCTCCCATACATCCCCCAAAGCACCCCAGTTTGCAGCCCCTGCCACTCCCAGCCCCACCACAGCCAGAGCCAGGGGCTGGCTATCCCACCTTTTCACTGTGCTTGAACTGCTTCCAGAACCTGTCAAACATTTCTGAGTTTGTCTTCTCTGGGTAGCAGGTTACAGTTTTAATGTAAACTTTGAGCATTCGCTCCAGGAGCTGATTCACTTCTGCATAGTCATAATCATCGTACCTGTGGGGAGCACAGGGGCAAGTCATGGCCAGCACCTTGCCTGTGGTCTGCCTGGCATGGCACAGCCACAGGGCAGGGGGGGCACATGGCAACAGCCACCAGGCACTGAAACCCTGTCCCCAAAGCCCCCTGCCCTGGCCAGAGCAGTTCAGTATCTCTTCCCTGCCTGTCTCAACATCCAGTCAGGTGATTCACCTCTGTCCCGTCTCCATGCTCATCTGCATGACAGACTGAGTACCCTACCCTCCTCCCACCTGGGTCAGCTCAGTTTTCTCCCCTGGGCCGTGAGGTTGGTTTCCCTACCTAATGCCAAACATGCAGTGGATGTAGTTCCAGATGCCGCGCTTGAAGACAGAGGGCTCACAGCCCTGCCTCTTGGCCATGGCACTGCTTTGCAGACCATCCACCATCCTAAACTTCTCATCCAGGAGATGCCCAATGTCAGAGTAGAGCCGGTTGACCAGTGAGAAGCCATGGTCTTCCCAGGAGTAATCCTGTTGAGCACAGCAAGAGGATTTTGCAATTGCAAAAAGGAGCTTGGAGCGTGTTCCCAGGAAGAAGGGCTGGAGACCTCAGGAAGCAGAAGAATTCAGTGACTGTGCTCTGGAGGTGACTTTGCCCAAACCAAAACATCCCTTATCAAGCAGCTTTTGAATGATTTTGACCCTTGCCTCCATGAGGGCCATGTGAAAAAAATCATCAATCCTTGGGGACAGAACTCACCTCCTTCCAAATCCTAGTGGGGCAGGGTCAGTCTGCATGGGCAACTCTGCCACTATTTACTGCCCATGAAGAATGAGGAGGGGAGGGGAGGGGAGGGAGCAGCTTGGGCTGCTGCCCACCGAGAGAGCAGCAGTCTTACCTGGACTCTGAACACCTGCGTCTGATCCTCATCACGCCGGGCAAAGTCCTGGTATCCAAAGTCAGGGTCCTGCATGTAGCATGCAAGGTTGGTGGCACCGGTGACTACCCCGTCAGTATCTGCAAGAGGGGAGAGCCCTGCAGATGGGTCAGAGCAATGCTCAGTTGGCCTGTTCCCAGCCACATCAGGCATCAAAAGCCAGCCCTCGCTGTGCCCCACATGCATCCCATGAGCCCCTCTGAACCACACATCATGGAAAATGTAAGGCATAGAGGGGCAACAAACACCCAGGTGTGCCATAGGAACTCCCACCCTGACACCCACTTTTGCTCCCTGCCCCTCACCTTCCTCTCGGTCCTGCTGCAGCAGCCTCATCTCGTCCCTGCCCTCAGTCTCCACATGGATCCGCTGCATGCGTTCCCGGAGGGAATCCAGCTCCATGCAGGAGTCCAGGGACTGCACAGACACAGGCCTGGGGGTGAGAACAGTGGTCCCACCAGCCTCCCCCCATCCCCTGCAGACCCACCCTCGGGGGCTCACCCGCTTGCGCTTGATACGCAGCAGCTCCTGGCTGTAGCTGTTGCCAGCAGTGGCCTCGCAGAAGCACTGGTTCCCGAGTGACAATGGCTTCAGCGAGCCTCGGCCCCCCAGCCCCTCGTCCTGCTCGCAGCCACAGCCGAAGACAAAGCTGGCAAGTGCGTGGCAGTGTGCCAGGAGGACCACGGCGTGCACCAGCTCTGCCAGGGACCAGCTCCACTCGCTGATCTTCAGCAGCTTCTGCAGAACATGGACAGACCAGCAATGTGACACAGGCAGGTGGGCAGGGTGCTGGCAGCCCCTGCGCACGTTGCTGTCCCCACTGCCATCCTGGCCCCTGGCTCATAGCCCTTCCCAGTACCTCAATGTGCTCCTTGGTGATGAGCCATGGCCGGTGTGCCAGGATCTTGTTGATCTCGTTGAGGTTGCGGAGTTTGGGGGGGATGAACTCGAGGCCGCGCAGCCACTGGGGGTCACCCCCTGCCCGCAGGAACTGCAGCACGTGCAGGTTCACCAGGTACCGGCACTGATGCCGGGCTGCTGCCTGCAGGAGCAGCACATCAGCATCCCTGCACTGCCACAGCAGGACGGGCATCCCACACCCACCTCCCGCTCAGCCTCCAGGATATCATGATTTTGGCCCCTGGTGAGAAGCCCGGGGAATAGGGTGTCTGCTGGAGGTTGAGGAGAGCCTCACAGGGCTGAGCAGAGCCCCCCGTCCCCTGTGGCAGCTCCCAGCAGGGCTCACCATGATGGCGATGTAGTGCCGGCAGTCAAAGGGCAGGGGGCCATCCATGTGCATCAGGTAGTGCTGTGTCTTGAGGAAGCTGTCGAGGTACTGAGGGTGGTAGCCCATCTGCTGGGTCACCGCCTCCAGCCGCCCTCGGCTTGCCAGCACCTTCACAAAGAGGAACTGGGGGCACTCGGGGTCGCTGCTGGACATCTTCACTACCTGCAGGAAACACAGGTAGCTGCTTAGCTCTTCCCAGAGCAGCCCCCACTGCAGCAGCACACCCCAGCCAGGTCCAGGCTCTGCAAGAGGCAGAGATCCCTCTCCCAGCTTGGTGTTGCCAGAGGGACACTCATGGCTATCAAGCAGAGCACTGCTCAGTGCCACAGGTAGTGGGAGGACAGATAGCAAGACACACAGGTTGGTCTCCGTCTGGGAGAAGGCTCTGTGTGGTGAGTAGAAGCAAAGGGCAAACCAGGAATGATGTTTCTTGTAGGGGTGCAAGGCCAGATCAGGAGAAACATGACACAAAATACATTCCAGAGTGGAGCAGCCCATCTGCCTTACTGCCAGCACAGTACCAAGATGAGAGAGAGCTGTGGAAATAGCAGAGGGACTCCCAGGCTCCTGCACTGGCAAGCCAAGAGGCAAACCACGTCCTGGTACCTTCCATGTGGTGAGGAGCACACAGAAGAGCTCCCCACGTTGCCCAAGCAGACAGCAAGGGAGTGGGTCCCAGATGGGCAACTCAGCAAGGGGGCCCAGACACCCCCAGGAATGCCCATGCCAGCCTTGCACCTGGGGCCCTGTCCAGCACAGCTCCAGCCCCTCCTGAAAGGGTGGTGGGAACAGAGGGTAGGGATGTTGGAAAGATGCCCAGGCAGCTGCCGTGCTCCAACAACCGTGTTGCCACAATTCCCACCCGACACCATCGTCTGCACCTGCAGCTTGCCCACCCCAAGGTACAGGTACAGCAGGTGTTAACCCTTGTCACACAGAAAGTCACAGCTCCTGCTCACATGTGGGAGCCCAGGCAGCACCCTTGGATGCAAAGGATGCATCTCTTCTCCCAGGCTTGAACTGAAATCTCTCCTGGGAAATTCTGGCCCTGCTGACACCACTGTCTTGTTCCTCTACCTGTCTCTCCAGGACAGTTACCCAAAGGCTGGTGACTGAAGCATGGCAACAATGGTGGCATAGGAGAAAACCAGGAACACTTCTGCAAACCAGCAAAGCTACAGGGTGCATGGCAGAGCATGCAGGGGTGAGCTCTGTGGCAGCACAGAGCAGTTGCACCCACACAGGCAGTGCAGGAAGCAGCTCAGGCTATTTTCCACCATCCTGCACTTCTGGTGAAAACACCATCGCTCAAGTGTCAAGAGATTTACTTGATGACATTTGGAGTGTCCTCTTCACTTCCTCTGGTAAAAGGGGTCCACAAAACCCCAAAACTCAAATTAAATGGAAAGAGATAAAAAGCACCAGCTTCTTTGATTGACAGGAGGAGATGAAAGCCAGAATTGAGCTGCAAAAGCCCCCTACAAAGTCCCTCTGCCTAGGGAAATGAGATGTCATGAAGACACCCAAGGGGCTACAGCCACATATTCCTCCTCCTGGAGGGCTGAGGTGGAGGAGCCAGGGACCCTTCCACTCCCCTGGAGAAAGGTGGTCCCCAGTAAGGAGCTGTGCAACCAGCCCATGGCTCAGCCTTTGGTGCTGCCAGCTCTCCTCACTGCTTGTCCAGGTGATGATGGAGCAAGCAACCAGGCAGATATCTCTTGGAAAGAGATGATGAAGGAAGCGGGGGTGAAGGTGCAGAACAGCCACCTCCTTGGCTCTCAGCCCCTGGCCAGGCTAAACTGCCCACTCCCAAAGGCACCAGCTCAGCCCAGGCTGTCTCCTACCAGCACTACCTGCCACAATCCCTCAGTTCTGTCTCCCCAGCCTCTCTCACTGGCCCTAGTGCCACCTTCCTCATCCTCCTCGGCCACAGCCCTCCTCCTCCTCCCCTGCATCCACTCGCACTCCCGGGCTGTGGGAGCATCGCCTCCCTCCCCAGGGGAATCTTGGTGTGTCCGAGTCCCCTGAACTCCAACACGCACCTCAACTGCGTACCCACCACCAACCTCGTCCCCTCCCCGCCCGGCGGAGTCCCCGAGGGAACGGTGCCCCGGCACTCCCGGCCGGCAGCCGTGAACACATAAAGAAGACAGGAGGTTGAAGGAGCCCGGACAGCGCCGGGATGTGCGGGAGAGGGGCCAGCGGACTCCGCCGCGCTCCCCGCCCGGCCGGGGCTCATCCCTTCGCCCGGCGAGACCGCGGCTCCGTCGGTACCGGTGGCTCCTCCGGTAACGTTCGCTAGAGACGGTGCCGCGGCGGCACCTCTCACCCGGCCCGTGTGCCTGGGTATTCAAGAGGACGGGGGAAGTACGAGTGCCCGCGGCAGGGGCCCCGACGGCAGTGCCGGCGGCCGGTACCCGGGGCCGGTACCCGGGGCCCCATTGTGCGGGCGGCGGCGGCGGCAGCGCCCCCGGTGAGCGGCGCGGGCAGTGCAGGCGGAGAGAGAAAAACAAGTTTGATTGGCAGTGATGGAGCCACGGCGCCTCCCGCATCCCGCACAAAGGGGACGGGGACGGCACCGCCGCACCGGGACCGGGACCGGCACCGAGAATAGGACCAGGATCAAGACTAAGACCAAGCCGCTGGGCGCGGCATCGTGAGACCGTAGCCTCGCCGGCACCGCGTACTGCCAGCGGGCAGCGGGAATGCCCCGGCCTGCTGGTGCCGCAGCCGTCCCGGCCCGGTGGCGGCGAGCAGGGCAAAGCCCGGTGCTCCTGTACGGGCTCCGGTGGTGGCGGCGGGGCGAGTCCTACCTGCCCCGGCAGCCGCTGGCATCGGCTTCCTCGGGGGTGCTCCACGCTCTGGGGACACACGATCATGGTGAGCCCGTGCCGTGCCGTGCCGTGCCGAGCGCAGTCCCAGTGCCCGGCGCCGGTGCCCCCGCCCGGTGCGGCCGCCGGCAGCGCAGAGCCGGCACCGCGGCAGGCACGGGGGGCGGGCCCGCCTGCGCCAATCGCCGCCGCCAGGGGGCGGCCGCCGCCGCACCACGTGGGCAGGGCTGGAAAGTTACCGGTGCCAGCCGCAGGCCCCGCCCCCTGCCCGGGGTGGGCGGGCCCGGCCTGCCCCGCCGCTGGGGGGCGCTGCCCCCTCCCCTGGCCACCGCGGGGCGCGGAGGGGGGCAAAGGTGGGGACCCTCATCCAGGGCCCGGCCGTGCCAGGGTCTGGGTGTCCGAGGGTCTGGCTGTGCCAGATTCCAGCTGTGCCAGGGCCCGGCTTTCCAAGGGTCCTGCTGTGCCAGGGCCCGGCTTTCCAAGGGTCCTGCTGTGCCAGGGCCCGGCTGTCTCAGGGTTCAGGGTCCAGCTGAGGGTCCCACTCTTCTCCCAAGAAAACAGCGATAGAATTGGGGGGGGTGGTCTTATATCCTTCTGCCAGGGGAGGTTGAGGTTGGACATCAGGAGGAATTTCCTCCCAAAAAGGGTGATCAGACATTGGATTAGACTGCCCAAGTAGGTGGTGGAGCCACTGTCCCTGGAGGTGTTTAAGGAAAGAATGGAGGTGTCGCTCAGTGCCGTGGCCTGGTTGACATGGTGGTGTTCAGACAGAAGTTGGAGCCGATGATCGCCAACGTCTTCTCTGACATAACTGAGTCTGGGATTCTGTAAGAGCAGCTGCAGGGGGCTGCAGTCAGTGTTGTTCAGAAAGGTCTGGTCATCTGCAGGGACAGCAGCAGTGGCTGGTGGCTGCAAGTAGCCCCAGAAGTGGTTGGAGAGCCCAGAGCAGAGCCCTCTGCCCAGTGAGGTCATAGAGCATTGCCCAAGTGCACAGGGAGCCCTGTGAGACAGCCAGGAGGGGACTCATCCATGTGCTTGGTGTTGATTGATGAACGTGCTGCCACTGTGAGCCTGGGACAGCAGGCCTGGGACAGTAGGACTGGCCCTTGCCTCACTATGTGTGAGAGGTCAGAGGTGTTCAGTTGGGACTCCACTGGTGCTTTCCCCAGACCCCGCAAGATGAGCCTGGGCAAACCCCTGGTGGGCAGAGCTTTACTGCCACTGTAAACTGGGGACACAGGCAAAGGAACAGCATGGCCTTGAGGGAACTCCAGGATGACACAGTGGCTTGTTGTCTGAGCCAGAATGGGCAGGACACAGGAACAACCACAAAACCACGGATGAAAGACAAAGAGGAAATTTATTTTCATTACCTCACTGACTGGAGGATCCCCCAAGCAGCACCCCAGCAGAGGCACATAAGCAAGGATGCAGGCACTGTGGATCTTGGTCCACCCTAGAGGATCACTGAACCTGCTGTTTTTGCCTGTTTATCAAGGATTTGTGCAGTTGTGGTTTACCACTGTGATTTGATCTTTCCCACAGCAGGCCAGGAATCTCAAGCATGTTAAATAAGGTGCCACTAAGTCTATCACAGGCCTGTGTTATCTAAACACAGAAGTGCTACTTACTGAACACACAAAGCTAAACAACAATGAGTATGGTATATGTGTTTTTCTACATCAGCTGCAAGGCACTGGAGCATGTTTACAATCTTTCTTGCCTATCTTTCCGTATTTTTCCACACTTGGCCCCTCTGGGACTCCTCATCCTATGTGTCCCCATCAGTTGGCCAGTGGCCCCTGCCTGCTCAGCTGCAGCTGCCCACTCACCAGGACATGTCCCTGGGTGTGCTTGTGGGCACCTCGAAGCAGGGAGGGGGACTTGGCAGGAAGCAAGACCAGGGATCCAAGGCATTTGGCAGAGGCATGGCAGGAGCGGGGAGCAGGGCCTGAGGAGAGGTAAGGTTTGGGCAGCAAAGCTGTGGAGAATGGGGGATGCAGGGGGCAGGAGTGTGTCACACTCTCCTGTAGCTGTTCTGGTAGGGGCTGTGCTCATTGTGGGCAGCTGGGGGCCCAGGCACTGGAGGTGGTGCATGGTTGCTGCTGTCCCAGAGGGGCTCATGGCTGTCCTTGGGTGGCAGCTCAGTCACCAAGCAGATGTTCTCGCTGTAGTTGGGCTTGAAGCTCTCCACGACATCTTTGGGGACTCCAGCCCATTCCTCCAGGGAGCAGAGCAGGGTGAGAGGAGCCACCAGCCAGCCCAGCCCTAACCCCACGCAGCAGGGGTGAGCCCAGGGCAGGGCTGCCTGCACCGCCTTACCTGGAAATTGCCGTTGTGGGTGATGAACAGCTCATCAAAATTCTTGCTGGGGTTGGGAATTCGGGGCATCAGGATGACCCATACCCTGTGCAGGAGAGGTGTGTTAGAGGGGAAGAGCCCCAGTGCTGCTGCCCCCAGTCAGCTCCCCACACTCACCTTTCCATGCGCACCAGCAGGATGACAAGGACCAGCAGGAGCAGGCAGGAGGCAATGGGGACCAAGACCGTGCGGATCCCAAACCAGTGCAGCCATTCCTCCACCGTGCCTGGAAAGAGCAGGGGTGACACTGACCCCCAGACAGCACACCACCATGGCAGTGGGGTAGGCCTGCTGGTGGCCCTTTGTGGGTGGCCATGGCATTGCTCATGGCAGGGCTCAGCTGGGAACATGGAGATGGAGAAGGGGCCTGTCCTGCCATCCTGTCACCAAAACTAGCTGGTGACCCTGTCCTGGCCCAGCCATGCCCTCCAGTGCTAAGAAGCCCCAGCAAAAGTCAGCTGCTCCCACTGGTGCGGTGTGTTTTGCTTCTAGAAGTTTTGCTTCTAGCATCAAAGGATGCTGCTGCTGGCACCCCACATACCCAGATAGGTCTTGCCCCTACAGCTGCTGCCTAGGGCCATTCTCTACTTGCTTGGCCATCTCTCACCTGCTGAGCCCTGCCATGCTCCAATCCATCCAGTCCACTGCAGCCCTCAGAACATACCGTTGCTGGTGGAGTTGCTGCCCCAGATGACAGGAACACTCCACTCGCTCCAGAACTGGGTGGTGCCACAGTATTTGTTGATCTTGCTGCGCACGTAGAAGGTGTAGGACTTCTCATAGTCCACGCTGGGTGGAGAGAAGACAGCTCCATTCACCGAGAGCTCCTGCAGAGACATGAGCCCTGTGCTGCTGGCTGGGATCACCTTGGAGGCTGGTGCACAGCTCACCCCAGGCACAGCCACAGGGGTGCAGTGCTCAGGGCTCTCACCGTCCAGCTGGTGTCCTTGTTGCTCTTGTACTTGACAGCGTGCTCCAGGCACTTCTCTCTGCCGTACGGGGAGGCCCAGGTCAGCTGCAGCTGATTGTTGCTCATGTTGCGGATGGTCAGGTTGACAGGCGGCCCTGGTTTCACTGCAAGGGACAGGTAATGCCCAAGGAGGGCTGGCCCCATGCCCCAATGGCCCTGCTGCCAGCTTGGAGCTCACAAGGGAGCCCTTGCAGAGGGGAGGGGGGTCCCCCACCACTTCGTACCCAGGTCCTGTAGCCACATGGGCTTAGTGGGGATCTCCAGGGTCTTGCCACCGACACTGGCATTGATGAGAACATGGAAAGGCTGGAACTGGATGAGCTTGTTCTGCTTGAAGTGGCAGCCGACCCTGACACCCTGGTCCTGCAGGTAGTGCTTGCACTCCACCACCTTGTTGGACATGTTCTTGTACCTGTGCCACAGTGGATTACCAGGACTTCCCAAGGCCTCACATGCCCCAGCCCTCGCTGGGACCCCTCTCCCCAGCACACCCCATCCTGCTAGCCCTGGAGACAGAGCCTGCCCCACCCTGGGCTTGGGGAAGAGGAGCAGCCCGATGCCAGGGCTAGCAATGCTGGCAGCAGCCCCCCTGCACAGGGACCCATTGCTGGACACTGCTGTAGGACTGGCTATGGGGCAAGGGCACCTACCAGTAGAAGAGGGAGTAGTTGACTGTGGGCATCTCTCTGCTCCCCCACATGCAGGTCATGTACTCCTCGTTGAAGAAGACACACTCCACCCCTGCAAACAACAGTGGTGGGTGGCTGTGCTAGGGCCCAGGGGTGCACCGGAGAGACATGGTACATGCCAGATCCCTGCATATTCCTATGCGCCTCCCTCCATGTGAGCCAAACAAACTCATCAGCCAGCACTGCAGGGGCAGGAGAAAGCCAGGGTCGAGCTTTCCCGGGTTGTAATGTAACACAATGGAGCAAACAGGCTGTTTCTACACGTGGAGATGGAGGGCACCTTCCTGCAAACCCAGGAAGTCCAGGGATACAGTGGAGCTTTTTCCACAGGAAGCTGTCTTTTTACTGACAGCCAGATGAGGTGTGATTTTTTTTTCACAGAAAACAGTGGCCGGGATGAGAGTGCCAGGTGGAAAGAAAAGCTTCTGTGTCCTGTCCCCTTCCTGTGCACAGCACTCCTGAGGTGACCAGGAAGGAAAGGGCAGCTGGTGCAGATCCACTGACCATCCTGGCACACACCCACACGTAGCACAGACCAAAAGGATCTGCCAGGAGAGTGATGGAGGACTAGTAGCCAGGAGGCTGGTGGGGTCAGAAATGCTCCAGCACTGCAGTGGGCACAAGGATACCCCCCAGGAGGGCTCCCTGGTACAGCCTGACCCTCCTGGCAGCCCCACTGCGAGGGGCCATCTAGGTGCCGCAGGTCCTGGGACACATCAGGGGTCGCAGGGTCCCTGGCGTGTGCCACAGCAGCGTGCCAGCCCACACAGCCCACATCCTGTCCTCACCCGCCATCACTGGGCCTCTCCAGTCCCCAGCCCCTACCACAGAAGGGGCCCGTGGCCTTCCCATGTGCCCCCTTACCTGGGTGGCTGTGGACAGCAGCAGGGTAGGGACCCAGCCCACAGAGAAGGAGGAGGAGAACAGGCACAAGGAAGGTGCCGGGAGCCGCCATGGGGGCTGCTGACCCGGGACGCGTGTGAAGAGCCTCGCACAGGGCTGCCGGCTTCCGCACCCACAGTTTCCTGCCCCGTAGCACCGCCTGCTCGGGCCCCCCCCTCCCTACGTGCTGCCCCATGGGGCCACCTTATGGGGACCATGGCATATTCCAGTGGGATTGCACAGCTCATCCCACTGGGACCCCATGGCTCATCCCAGTGGAACTCCACTGCTCATCCCACTAGGATACCACAGCTAACCCACTGGTACCCAACAGCGCATTCCCACCAGGACTGCGTCACCCTTCCTGCTCAGTTCCCACCTCTCACATGTCTTGGACCCCCCCAGTTCATCCTGCAGTGTTCCCATGGCTCACACTGCCATGCTGTAGGGATTACCGCCACTGGGCTGCCCCAGGAGCATGGCTGGCCTGGGGATCCCAACGCCCAGCCCGCCTGGATCCCCGGGAGCATCACTGGGAGGCACTGAGGCAGTCGCAGGGGGCGGCTGCAGGGAGAGAGTCACAGTGGGGCTTTGTGTGTGTGACAGTACGGCCGGTGTCCCGGGGGCTGTTGCCGGTGCGGTGATGGCCGCACCGGGGGTGTTGGTGGCCGGGATCCCGGGGGTGCCCCGCTATCGGGGCCGGGGGACAGCCAGGCCTGGGGGGCGAATGATCTTGTCCCCACACGCCACCGGCGCGGCGCCTCCGCCGGGGGGCGCGCGCGCGCCCCTCGGGCTGCCCCGTCCCTCTTCGACACTTTCCGGCTTCGCTCGGCGCGGGCTCGGGCCCTCCCGGCACCGCTCGGGACTTTCCTGCGGCGCTCAGCTCTTTTTGTCCTCGCTCGTCCCTGCTTCGCGGATGCTCGGCTCTCTCCGGATCTCTCCGGCTGCGCTCGGTGCTCTTCGTCTTTCCTTGGTCCGCTCACAGCAGCACTCGGGTATCTCCGCCAATTTCCGTCTGTCTTCGGCAACATTCGGGCCTCTCCGGCAACGCTCGGGACTCTCCGTGCTCCTTCGGGCCGGCTTCGGCGGCGCCCACCTGCCCCGGCGCAGCGCCCAGCGCGCAGGCGCGGGCGGCCCCGGCGGCCCTTGTTGTGGCCCGGCCGCCCCCGCCCGGCCGGCCCGCCATGGCGGCCTTCGGCGTCCTCAGCTACGAGCACCGCCCGCTCAAGCGCCCGCGCCTCGGCCCGCCCGACGTGTACCCGCAGGACCCCAAGCAGAAGGAGGTGCGGGGGTCGGCCGTGTTGGGGGGATCCGGGTCGCAGGACCGCTGTGCCGGGGCCGCACCTGAGGAGGCGCCGGGTTAGCGGCGCGAGGGCCGGGAGCCGGGCGAGGGGCCCCGTCCCGGTGGGTTCCCCGGGGTTGTGGGGCGCCGGCCGGGCCTGGGGAGCCGCGGTCCCCGTGTCCCAGCGCTGCCCTGGGCGGTGCCCGGTAGCGAGGGCTGGAGGAGGTCGGGGGAGCAGCCGGGCCTCGGCTCGTTGAGCCCCCGCGGTGGGGCCGGAGGCTGCGGCGGTGGGCGCGGAGGGGCCCTGCTGACCGTCCTTCCCCCGCAGGATGAGCTGACTGCGCTGAATGTCAAGCAAGGCTTCAACAACCAGCCGGCGGTCTCTGGGGACGAGCACGGCAGTGCTAAAAATGTCAATTTCAACCCGGCGAAGGTGAGAGACGTCCCGACGGTCGAGGGGTTTGGCAGGGCAAGGCTGCTGGATGCTGGACACTCCTGGGTCTTGTTCTTCCCTGTGCCGAGAACGAGATCTTTCCCTTTTGTATGGGTTTTTTTAAGACTTGACCCTCCGTTTCTGTGCAATCCAAGTTCTGCATTCGTTTAGAACTGTGTCCCACCTCTGAGAGAGTGGGTTCTTGTCTGGTTCAGTGTGTCTTAGGGGAAGGTCTGTGTCTGCAGTCCTCCTTTAGCCAGCATCTAGGGCCCCTTAAATTCTGCAATCAAAGTACAAGGCTATGATAGTAGGAGGGGGAAACTCTTTATTGGTTTGGTTTCATGATGGCTATGGTAAAAGGGAAGTATGATTTCTTGAAACATCTGGAAGTTTAAAAATGGGAGTTATATAATAGGTTTAAACTCCATTTTTCCAGTCTCTGAAATCCAGATGTTGACTTCCTGACAAAACAACTAGTAATGACCTGGGCTGTCATTACTAGTTGGCAATCAATAAGCACAGGATATTTGTTTTCCTTGGCTGACTTCTGTCTGAGAAGCCTTCTGTCTGGTTTGACAAGTATTTTTAAGGGTTGTGTCCATCTCAACTGGAGTCCCTGCTTGATTATTGTATGAGTTATCTGGATGCATTAATCTCTGCAAGTACAACAAAGGAGTTACTGGCAGTTATTTTGTGTTCCAAAAAGTAGCTACTGGTGAGGCTTCTGGTAGGAATGAAAAACTATATTTTAAACACACTGATCAGGTCTTTGACCTCTGAAATGTAATCAATCCTTTTTATTTTTTCTTCTCCTCCAGATCAGCTCAAATTTTAGCAGTATTATTGCAGAAAAGCTGCGGTGCAACACCCTGCCTGACACGGGCAGACGGAAACCCCAGGTCAATCAGAAGGATAACTTCTGGCTGGTGACAGCTCGTTCTCAGAGTGCCATAAACAACTGGTTCACAGATCTGGCTGGAACTAAGCCCCTCACTCATCTTGCTAAGAAGGTATGTTACAGGAGAGGCAGCCTGGCAGGGCAGAGAATTTAATCTCTGCTTGTTTCTGGAGGCTTTCTGAAGGTCTTTACTGTTTGGAGAAGTTTCTGGTCTATATGTCTTGTGAAGCTTCAAGAGTGGATGTAGGATTTGTAGTGCCCTGACTGTAGTCACCCACACTTTGGGAACTGGTGTCTTGTCTGTTATTTGGAAGGTTGTTCAGCTTTGCCTTTTGGCTTGTAGGACACAACTGATTTATTTAAAGTTCAGTTGTTTTTCAGAAGAGCAGCTGCTGTTACCTTTGGTCTGTTGTTTAGATTAGGACATTTCTGTTGTGGAGGGTTTTTCAAGTTCTCAAAAACAATAGTGAGAATTACTGAAAATAATCACCTAAATGACTTGCCAGACTTCTGTTGCAGTGAGGTGTTTCTGCTTTTCAGCAGGGGAGAGTATGTGTGCTATCACTTGGTCTTGGCCAGGCTGCATTATTTCTGTGTCCTGGAGTCTAGGGATAGATATTTCCCTTCTAGCTGTAAATTCTGTAGAGTATGAAGGATGGGTCTTACTCTGGCATTTTTTCAGGCCTGCTAGCAAGGGGGATAGCTCTCTTTCAGGGGAGGCCTACAATAAGGCACTGTGGAAAAAAACATAACTCCCAGTTGCAAAATGGTCTGAGTCATTCCTGGGGGGAAAATAAAGCAATCAGATTTTCCCAGAATCTGACTCTTTATAAAAACTCAGTCCTTCTTTGCATTTTGGCTGTCAGTTTCCTGAGGTCATGGTGAAAACTTGAACCTTTCAAGGTTTTCCCCTGTTTTCCTGCAATAAGCTCCATCCCTTTCATGAATTTGTATGTGAAAGAGCGAATGTCAGTAGCCAAGTAGTCTGACTTTGAGGCATCAGAGAGTAATTGGGAAGATTGTAGGAAACGTAGAAGGTAAATGAGCATCAGTAGTTCAGGGACTTGAAGATCCCTGCCAAATGGGCTTGTTTTTTGTGATTTTTTTTCATTCCTCTGTGAAAACACACGTACTTTTGCTCTCCAGAGTATTGTGTGGAAATGAGCCCCACCGCTGTACTTTTCCCTGTGATGTGTTATTGCTTCCTGGTTTATAGTCCTGCAGTCTGATTTCACTGGTATCCTCCAATGTTGTATCTTGGATTAATGAATTCCTTCCTACTATATACTCGGTTCCCTGTTTCTGGCAGTCTTCTGTTGAGCATTCATGATATTGTGAGACTTCTGTAACCACTCAGTTTTGTATACAAAGTGAAGAGTCCTGTCTGCACTTTGTATGGCAGATACTCTGTTACTGACTCAGTCCTCAGTCTGTTACCTTTCATAGCTCTTTATGTGCTCTCTGGAGGATAACCTCCAAGATGTCTGCAGGATTCAGGGCATGGATTTACAGTGACAGAATTATGTTTTCTGTCTTGTTTTGTTTTCCTTCTGTTTATACTGAAATGCAGCTCTGGTACTGTTGCTTTCTGACCACAGGTGAATTTTGGCAGCAGATTTTTTTGAGGTAGAGATACTGTGTTGCTCTGTTCGCTTTTTACCTTTTTCATGCTTACAGCAGGTATAGCTGCTTTAACTGCATCAGTTCTTATTCTAACTGCTTGGTTCAGTTTTCCCTCTCCATTTGATTTCAGGTGCCCATCTTTAGCAAGAAGGAAGAGGTCTTTGGTTACTTGGCAAAATACACTGTTCCAGTAATGAGAGCAGCGTGGCTCATCAAAATGACTTGTGCCTATTATGCTGCCATCACGGAAACGAAGGTGAAAAAGCGTCATGTCATTGATCCCTTCATTGGTAAGCACTCTGTGGGCAGCACTGGGTTTGTCCATCACAGCTGTTTCCTTCTCTGAGCCTGCTCTTGGTTAGTAAGAGGTAGCCTGAATATCCATATAGACTTGTTTCCTGCTGGTAAGTCCTTGGGTTCTGGTGTGAGTAACTCTCTGAACAACAGGCCCACCTGTGAAAGTACACTGAAAGAGAAGTCTTAACAGCCATAAATACTTCCTGGGAGCCTTACTTTTATTTCTCTCTGTTACATTCTACTGAGCTCCTTTGCTGCCTAACCTGTTTTTTTCTCAGTCTACAAAGACTGTAAATTTGCAATTTAGTGATGACTGATTAGCTACTTCCCAAGTGAGTGTATATGTTTTGCAGAGAATTTTGGTATGTCGGTCTTTCCAATTTCATTTAGCATTACTGGATCCAACATCCTTTGCATCCTGGCCTGCTCCAGATTGCTATGGTCTAGAAGAGTTCCCCTGACAGTGTTCTGGGTTTTTTTTGGCTTTCCACCTATGCACCATCCTGGCTTTTTTCCTGCTCCTCTTTGCCACGGTGCTCACTGCTAACCTGTTTTCTCCAGAATGGACACAGATCATCACCAAGTACCTGTCAGAGCAGCTGCAGAAGATTGCAGAGTTCTACAGACAGCTGCCAGGGCAAGGCTGTGGTTCACCATCAGGACCAATGCCCCAAGAAGTGGAACAAGCTTTGAAGCAGTGGGACTACAATGAGAAACTGGCTATGTTCATGTTCCAGGTGAGGGACTGGCAGGGGCTGCCGGGTCAGAGTGAGCAGAGGAGGGCAAGGGGATGCCAAGTGATTTATTTCTGCAGAATGCTCTCTTTTCTGTGAATAGACCACTAGGACTAGATGCAGTTTTGAGCTCAGTAATAGGACAGGAGTAGCATGGAACTGTGAAAACTTCCAGAGTTATTTCCACTGCTGTAGTGCATGCTGCTCCTGCTCTTCCTTATTTTAGTGCTGGTTACTTCAACTTTCACCCATTTGCTCTGCTTTTATCTGTGTGCAGGATGGCATGCTGGACCGGCATGAATTCCTGACTTGGGTCCTCGAGTGCTTTGAGAAGATACGGTCAGGAGAAGATGAATTTCTGAAAATGCTCCTTCCTTTGCTGCTGCGGGTGAGAAATACACTCTCAGCTTGCTTTAGGAGAGTGCTGACTTCTGCTTTGGCCATCCCCTTTCTGTTGCCTCAGGGGATAATGAGTTATTTTTTACCAAGAACACCAGGGAGTGTCCCTATGGGCATCCTTCTTAGCTCATGCAAAGATGTCTTTTTAGTCCTGCTCTTTTCCAGTTTTTATTCTCCTTTTTCCTTGCACTGGACTTGGTAATCCCTGCCTGTGCCACAGCTGTGATAGTTCCATTGATTGTGCACCAGTACATGGAAACTGCTTTTTTCTTCCTTTCTCTTGCAACAGAGTCTGGACAAGCCTTTGAAGCTCTGGGAGGGCTGGGTGTGTGTACATTTTTATACATTAAGTCATTGCCAGAGAGCATTTCAAGGGATTTTCTGATGCTTACTAGCCAGTGGGTGATCCGTGATGCTAGGGAGCTCTCTGTAAAAAGGAACTGCCTCTTGAAGGCAGTGTCACACAGTGTAGTGCTTTGGGAAGGTCAGGGTATATTTCTTGTGTTCCTTGTGACAAGGATGTTTGCCTCTCCTTCCACCTTCCCTGCAGTACTCGGGAGAGTTTGTGCAGTCTGCGTACCTGTCCAGACGTCTGGCCTACTTCTGCACCCGCAGGCTTGCTCTGCAGCTGGATGGTGCTGGTGGGCACCCACCACACATCCTGTCTGCCCAGACAGGGAATGCTCTTCCTTCAACTCCCACCCCTCAGCCAGCTGCAGGGAATCCTCCTCCCAGCCCTTTCAGCGACTTATTACTGTGCCCCCAGCACCGGCCTGTGGTGTATGGGCTCAGCTGCATCCTTCAGGTAGGTTTAAGTGATGGTCATTCTGGGGTCAACAGGGACAGTTTGTGTGCCATCACAGAAAAGTCATTACAGTCTGAGTCAGCAGCTTCTTAAGTACAGAAATATCAAACCATGATAATCTTTGGTGGTGTGTTACAGAGCTGTTGGCAGATGTCAGTGCTGTAGCAGTGCCCTTGACTGACTTGCATAAGAAAGATGGATTGGAATAGAGCCTTTTGCTCTACTCACAGGTGCCTCGTATGGCTGGGAAAGCTTTACAAAAGAGGGGATGAGAAAGAAAGGGTTATTTCCCATTGTGTATATCCATAGCAGGTTGTCATCCAGGAAAGGAAATCATGCCAGAAATGAAAGTGCTTTGTAATTTTGTCAGCTCTTAAAAACAAACATCCCCTCATCAGAAAAAAAGTTCCCACAGAACAGAAAAAACACCCACAACCAAACAGCACACACAAGAAACAGTCCCTCCCACTTTATGGAAAAATGTAGTGGTTTATTAGGAGTGGTAGCAGACTGTGAAAAGGAGCTACTCTAAACTCATAATCTTTATAGGTGATTAAACATTGCAATAAAAAGGCAAGGTTGCCAAAGCCTTACTGATGGATGTTAGAAGAATTGGTCCTGTTGTGACACTGTGGGATTCAGTCCTTACTGTCCTCATGTCAGAAAGAGGCATATTCTGTTCAGTGTGTGCATTCATTCATGATTGTGTTTTTCTCCTTCAAGAGGAGAGTGACTAGGTGAGGTGGGTCCATGCAGAAGGAGTGGAGATTGTTTCTTCAGGGGAGAAAAGACTTGTTAAAGCAGAGAAGGTTCCAGAGAATGCAGGATGGAGCAGGAGTTGGAGAGGAAGCGTGCACAAAGCTTGAGAAACTGCTGGTCAAGAAAGAAACTTGAGATGGAGGAGCCCTGGTAGGATCAAGAAGCAGCCAGCCAGCTCTCAGAGAGAGAAAAAGAGAAAAAGAAAATTCCTGTAGTACAGTTGGCTAGAAGTAAGGATCTTTCTAGAAGCAAGAGAGATCAATGTAGGGTTATAAATAAACCCTTTGCATTCTTATTAAGTCTTGTTTGCTTTCTGTTGAAGAAATTTAGAGGCCTGATTTTTTATTTTCTGTGTGATAAAACATGTCTTTAATATAAAATCTTGTATTTGGGGAGCTTACTTTAGGGAAAATAGATGAGCATATACACCTCAAAAATTTGGCTGATTTGGAGTTCGGACACAACTTCCTTAAAAAGTTGATGTTGGTTAATGATAGTGTGATCTTTAGTATGTCTCAGTGGAAATAGGTGCATTTCTAAGAATTTCCATAATTCTAAGAATGTGCATAATTAACCTGTGCTGAAATGCTCTCAAGATAAGCAGATTCTTTGGTTTGAGTGTCTAAAACAGTTTTGTGGGCCAGAAACTGTAAGGGAATATCATAGGAATTGTTCAGTGAAGTTTTGTCTGTGTTTATGTGAATGTACAGTCTCATAAAAGAATGAGAATGAATACAGCATGGTATTGTTACTATAATAATCAGACTTGTGATTATCAAACAAAATGGTTTAATTAATTTAGGTCTGTTATCTCATATTTCTTCTCAGACTTCACACTTGATGAGAGTTGTAAGTCACTAATGTAAATGCTGCTTCTGGACCATGAGGGTTGGATTGTGCATTGGAGGTGTGAGTTTGTATGATCCAAAGGGTCTTGCAGAGCTTAGAACAAAAAAAAACCCAACCCACCCAGATAGTAAATATGCTGTATAGAGGACCATGAGTGCCTGGGCAATAGAATAAAGTAGTGGTTAGTTCTGTAGAAATGTAACTTAATTGTTTGGACCTTCATTTGCTCAGTGATACTGACTTTTCTATATGTTGCAGAGTATAATTTTGTGTTGCCCGAGTGCCCTTGTGTGGCATTATTCCTTGACTGATAGCAGGATAAAGACTGGCTCTCCATTGGACCACCTGCCTATAGCCCCATCCAACTTGCCCATGCCAGGGGGGAATTCAGCCTTCACACAGCAGGTGAGCAGCCTTCAGAAAAGGGAGCTCTTGTGGTTTGGGATAACAGCTGTGTCTTAGCTCTTTCAGAATTTTTTTTTTCATGTTGTGTGATAAGCAGATCTGGAGGTGCTGTCTCACTCCCTAGGAATTAAGTGCTCTCATTCTGCTATAAGCCAGACAGTGATGCCCTTGGAAGATGGGCAAAATCAAACCTTAAGCAGAATTGCTGTCAGTCTCTTTGTTTTCTATAATTTTGTTCACAGGACTTCTAAGGCATCCTTTTGTATGTTTACACAAGTCCATTGTTTCTAGGTTCGGGCAAAGCTGCGTGAAATTGAGCAGCAGATAAAGGAACGTGGCCAGGCTGTGGAGGTTCGCTGGTCATTTGACAAGTGCCAAGAAACCACAGCAGGTAACTTGCTGTAGGTTAAAATTTCTTTCCCCCTGATCCATGTGCTGCTCTGACAAAACTCCTGTCTGGCTATTCTTTTTGATTTTTCCTATTTACTACTGTTTGTATTTACTGTCAGCAGTAAGACATGACGCTTTTTCTTTCCAGAGCAAAATCTTATGAGAGTCCATTTCTCCAGGTATAGGGGTAGTTCTTTACTGGAAGCTGGAAATATTTCCCAGGGAACTATATTCTTGTCTGTGTGCCATGCTCCAATGCTTTCCCCTCAAATCTGCTGTTGGCCACAGTAAGAGTCAGGATATTAAACTGAGTGGACCCTTGCCTGAGTGGTACAGCTTTCCTTGGACAATGAGCTTGCAGAAGCTTCTCACAGAGTCATAGACTGGTTTGGGTTGGAAGGGACCTTAAAAATCAAGTCTCCATTCCCTTGCCATGGGCAGGGACACCTTCCCCTAGATCTGGTTGCTCAGGACCAATCCAGCCTGGCCCTGAACACTTCCAGGAGTGGAACATCCACAACCTCTCTGGGCAACCTGTCCCACTGCTTCATCACTCTCACAGGGAAGAATTTCTTCCTAACATCCAGTCTGAATCTATCCTCTTTCAGTTTAAAACCATTACCCTTTGTCCTGCCTGTGTAAAAAGTTTCTCTCAAGCTTTCTTGTGAAAAACACTTAGCTTCTAGTGAAAAACCTTCACACCCTTAGTGTGAAGGGTGACAGTTTAGTCACCATAGAGCCTTTTCTTCAGGCTGAACAATCCCAATTCTCTCAGCCTTTCCTCATAGGAGGGGTGTTCCATCCCTCTAATCAATTTGGTGGCCTCCTCTGGACTCAGTCCAACAAGTCCAGGAGAACCCCAGAGCTGGGGGCAGCACTGCAAGTGGGGTCTGAGCAGAGTGGAGCAGAGGGGCAGAATCCCCTCCCTCCCCTGCTGCCCACAGGGCTTTTGCTGCAGCCCAGGACACACTTGGCTTTCTGGGCTGTGAGTGCACACGGCTGGATCCTGTCCAGCCTCTCATCCCCAAGTCCTTCTCAGCAGGGCTGCTCTCCATCTGTTCATCTCCCATCCTGGATCAACACTGGGCTTGGCCTGCCCCAGTTGCAACTTGACCTTGCAGTTGTACTTGACCTTGTTGAAGCTCATAGGATTCCCATGGGCCACTGCCTGAGCTTGTCCAGGTCCCTCTGGATGTCATCCATCCTTCAGGAGTGTTAAGCAAACCACTCAGCTTGGTGTTACCTACAGATTTATGAGGGTGTACTTGATCTTTGTCTGTGTCACCACTCATCCCTGATGTCTGTTGGGGCTCTGAGCCTTTGACCACTGCCATCTGGATGTGACTGTCCAACCAGTTTCTCATGTTCATTCTCATGAACAGTCCAACATGCCTGGTGCTATTGTAGGCCCTCCCATTGTCAGGAAAAAACACTATTTTGGTGGCAACAACAGCCATGGAACCATGTGTTAGTTGACTGGGCTCATCTATTTCTTCCAATGTTATTGCCTGTAGCTAGAAGGATAGAAGAGAAAATAATCTTTGTTCCAGAATCCCTTGCTAGTAGTCGATCCCAAGGCCCTGAAGTCCCTTTTGATTGTCTTTGGACTGCACTTGTGACTTCATCTCCCTCTGCATGGGAGACCAGAAATGGGTAATAGTCTGAAGGCTGTACCAGGCTGGGGAGTTTCACGATTTCATGTCCTTAACCTGGGCCCCAGGAATGCATCAGAGTTCCCTTAGAGAAGGGTCCAAACCCTGTGTTCCACTTAGAAGAGAATCACCTACAGCTACAACCCATCTTTTCTTCCTTGTGGAGCTGGTCTTGATACAAGGTGTAGGCCTTTCTGACCTTGGCAACATGTCTGGTGTTGCTCTAGAGTCTGTTGTACCAGGTGCCAAATACACATTTCTCTTTTCTGTTCTCTTCTAGGTTTCACTATTGGCCGTGTCTTGCATACATTAGAAGTTCTGGACAGTCACAGCTTTGAAAGATCTGACTTCAGCAACTCTTTGGATTCGTTGTATAACAGGATATTTGGGCTGGGCCCGACCAAAGACAGTCATGAGGTGCTCTGGAACTTGGCTGCTGGGCCCTGGTCTTGGATGTGGCTGTGTTCTTGTTTATATCCCACTGTTACTGTCCTGTGTCTGCAGAGAGCTGACTAGGTAGTGGCCCTTGGCCAAGAGACATGATCTCCATTGAAAAGGATTTCACGCAGCCTTGTTAGGGAGGTACTAAAATGAGAAGTGGGGGTGGTTCTGTGCTCTACAAAGTCCAACAAATACATGTAAGCTTGAGAGAATTCACTGATGAAAGACATCAGTCTTCATATTAGATTGGTGCTAGGGACTTGTTATCCCATTACTAGCCTGGTCACATTTTGGGCTGGCTGCTGATTTCCTGGGAGCTCACAGTTCAGGTTCCTCTTAGCCTGGGAGGTGATGTATTTATGATGTATAGGACCAAAGTGCATCCACTACTGCATTGGTTTCTGGAAGAGCTGCAGGACTGGCTGTTTGTATACTTCGTTTGAGGGTTTTGAGAAGTTGTGTCTTACTCACAGATAGATGTCCTGCTGGATGAGGGATGATTTTCTGAAGCAGAGTCAGTCCAGAGATTTATCGGGGCTGTGGACCCCATGTTGCAAAATGGAGTCAAAGCAGGAGGGCTGTAGCTTGACATCTGTCCTCCCTGTTAGGAGGAGGGGAGTGTAGCAGTCTTGAGGCTCTGTTCTATGGGGAGTAGACCCACTGTTCTATCTGCTCCCCTCTTCTGCTTGGCTCAGGTTCTCACTGCAGTGCTTCCATCCCCCCAGATCTCCCCGGACGATGATGCAGTGGTGGCCTTGCTGTGTGAGTGGGCTGTCAGCTACAAACGCTCTGGGCGCCACAGGGCCATGGTCGTGGCCAAGCTGCTGGAGAAGCGTCAAGCAGAGATTGAGGCTGAGGTAGGTCCTTATTCCTGGAAGGCTGGGAGCAGCAAAGGAGAGCAGAGGTTACCCAACTCCGATTACACCGACGGGTAAAGGCTGATCAGCACAGTGCCTCTTGTCACTGGTGCTGCTAATTATGGCATTTGCTCCATCTGACCCAATGTAGGTCATAAATGAGCCTGTGGGATGGCGCATATCCCATTTCTTGGATACATTTGAGGACAGCTGATTGCAGTGCAGAAGTGCTGACATACTTGGAGACTCTGCAGTAGCTTACAGAGACCTGTGTGGTGGCTTGCTTGTAAGAGCAAGATAGAAAAATTCTCTTGAAGACTTCTTTTTTGAGATACATGGGTAGGAAGTTTCTCCTCTGTGTGAGCAGTCAGTGCTTTTTTCTGTTTCTGCAGAGATGTGGGGACTCTGAAGTTGTGGATGAGAAGGGCTCCATCTCCTCGGGCTCCCTGTCAGCAGCCAGCGCTCCTGTCTTTCAGGATGTCCTTATGCAGTTCCTTGACACTCAAGCTCCTATGCTAAGTATGTAAATAAGAACATGTGGCCTCCCAGTTTCTAGCTTCCCCTCTCTTGCAAATTTTGATTTTATGTGCAGTTCTCTTGTGTGTAGGTATTGGGTGGATCTAAATTCTCTATCTGGCTTCCTTGCAATTCAGAGCTTATCTTGGAGAGGGAGGAAAAGCAACTTGCAGGGCCAGATGACAGAAAGATGATACAAAGGCACTTCTGTTAACAGAGTATTGGCCAAGGATAAATGAGTTTAATCAGGTATTGCTTCAGGCTGAGAACTAAAGGGAGGTTTTTAACTGGTGACAGAGCTCTGGCTCTCATGGGAAGTTCTGCAAACAGGTTAAGGGGGATAGGATAACAGGTCTGAATGATGCAGGCAGCTGTTTGTACACCCAGGAATAGCACTTCTAGGCTGAAGTCCAGTACCTCTGGGCTGTGACACTGGAAAGCTTTTGACTTACTTACTTGCTAAGTTTTGAAACTGGACTTTCTGCTTTTAGTCCCTGCTGTAATCTCAGAACTGTGTATCAGTCACGGTGTTGACGTCTCAGGAAATGCTTTCCCTTGCCCTAGGTTAGGTGTCTGGTGTTACTTACAGTGGTGCAGAACTACTCTGATAGCCCTGACTGTCTGTGTTATCCTTTCAGCTGATCCTGGGAAGGAAAATGAGAAGGTGGAGTTCTTTAATCTGGTGCTGCTGTTCTGTGAGCTAATCCGACATGATGTCTTCTCCCACAACATCTACATGTGCACGCTCATCTCCCGGGGTGATCTCGCCATGGATTCTCATGGGCCTCGCCCTCCCTCACCCTTTGATGACCCTGCTGAGGAGCATGACAGGAAGGAGACAGAGGGAAGCAGTGGCATCAAGCTGGAGGTGAGAGCATGAGCACCATGGCCCTCCTGTATATCTCTGTGTTGTGCCTGCCTGTTTTCACCAGCTTTGCGGCCTCCTTGCTATTGCCTGCTGGGGGATGTACCACTGGCTCCTGCCCTTCCTTCCCCCAACCCCTTTCCTTAGCATTTAAATTTAAGGTTATGTTCTAAGTGACTGGAAAGGATCTGCAGATTGCAGAAGGGTGGGTAGGAAAATTTTGCATGGCTTGGTACAGAGCAGCATATCATGAGGTGCTGTGTGAGGCCTGTCCATAATATTTGAGGTGTATCAGGCACCACGGGTGTTGGTGGCATATTGCTGTCATCATCCAACATGGACATCAGTGCTGTAGTCAACAAACATTCTCTTGTTCCCTGATGCATCACTGAGATGTAAAGCTGCTCTGTCTGTTCCCAGGACACAGGCCTTTCAGAGCCCATGGACATTGACCACAACCCCAGCATGCTCTTTGATGACATGGAGAAGACAGACTTCTCGGTATGTTCCAGCATTTCCTACCTGTTACTCAGTAAGTAGGGTCAGGGTGTTGTGGTGAGCCCAGGAGTGCCTTGCTTTTGTGTATCTGCTGGAAGTGGCTGGGTTATAAAGCAGTTCACATTATAAAAGGCCCATATCATCTATTTATGTAGTTTGGTCCCAGTTGTTCCTGGGACCTCTATGCTCTGGCTGCTGCTAGCCCAGTGTTTGGGCTGGGTGGGAAGTGGGTGGGAAATGAATGACCATGATGGCATCAGGCTGGGAGTGACCAGTTGCAGAAGTTTTCCTGATCCTGGGAGAGGACACTAGTCTGCTTTATCCTACTGTGTGACCTTCATTACCTCTTCAGGTTTACAATTCTTCATATTTGGGCATAGTTCATGGTAGCAGAACACTTCGAAGCACTTAGTAGTAAAATTAACTCGTGGTGCTTGAAAAATGCTTGAGTACCTGCATCTGTCCAGCCATTTCTGATCCTCACTACTATGGAAGGGGCCGTTTCCAAAATTCTAAGCCATGAATTTAGTACTTCTATTGTGTTATTTCCTGTTGTGTTTAACTGAATATACAATGTGGACCAGAAGCAAAAATAGGAATAGTCTCTTAGCACATTACCTTGGGTTTTGCCTTAAGAATTGTCTGGTTTTCCAGCCCTTCCTTTTCCTACTCCTTTTCAGGCCTGAGCAGAAGTACGTTCCTTTAGCAATCTTTACTGTTGCATGACCACGTTCCCTAATTACATTTTCTTGTTCTTATGTCTCCCCAGATGTTTTCTCCACCAATGCATTGTGAATCTAAAGCCAGCCCTTCCCCTGAAAAGCCAGATCCTGAAAAGGAAGGAAAGACTCTGCTGAAGGATAAGTCTGTGGAAGGAATGTTAGCATCCCTGTACGACCAGCCTCGGCACATCCAGTATGCCACACACTTCCCTATTCCT
>VXBN01009121.1:94849-121116 GCA_013397395.1 Sinosuthora webbiana | reverse complement strand
ATCGCCGTCAGCCAGGTAAAGTGGTTTGGTCAAATGGAGCCTAAACGGCTCGTTGACCGAGGTCGTTGTCAAAGACTGGGTCGACCTATCTTTGTCAGTCGGTGTCACGTCCGGTATGCTCGTCACAGCAGGTCTGTCGCGGTGCCTTTGCTCCTTCGCCCTTGGCCAGCCCTGGCACCATGGCAATTGAGATGGTGGGACTTGGTTAGCCCTCAGGCGAGAGACAACGAAGGCAGGAGAAAGAAAGAGGGACTCTGTCGAGGCTCAACCAAACTGGATTTATTGACCCCACACAGGAGGCAACTGTAACCGAGGGTATCTGCCTCGGCAGAGACAGGGAACACCCTTGCACTGTACTTTTATGTGGGGGTGGTACAGAGGGATGGGTTCAGCAGGGGACCAATAGGGAAACAACATGGGAGTGGCTTTAATCTTAACTGACAGACAATAAACCAATCAGGGTAAAGTAGGAGGGGAGAGCTGGGATCCTGTCCAATCATTCGACGCTCTCCCTGGAACTTTCCAGACGCAGGGAGAGGCCTAGGGTGATGGACAGGGCCCAGGGGTTACATAACACAAGATTGACATACATATGTAACAAGGGAAGAACCACAGGGAAATAACTGAAGGGGTACATGGAATGAACCACTTACATAGGAACTTGACATAATAATAGAACACAGAACATAACATAACAGAATCTAAGAATGCACCGCCACATGGTGCCAGGTCAATAAGGTTTTTTAAATGTGAGATGTATGGTGTGTTTGGTGTCCCTTCAGTGCCAGTCAAAACTCTAGACAGAATTCCAGTAGTTTTGAAGATGCCTAACTTCTTGTGGAGTAGAGTAACATTAAAAAAACCCTCATTAATCACAGTATATTAGGAGCAGGTGTGTTTTTGTGCTTCTAGGGTAGGGTAATCCTGGGAATAATATGCAATAATTTTATGGAGCATCCTGACAGGAGTGAAATTGCAGGACTAACTCTTGATATAGCTGAAGTGTGAAGTAAGAGCAAAGCATGTGAAACAAAATTGTATGTGAAACAGAAGCTATACAAAGTATCATAATTTCAGGTTCTGTGTACATTTGTGAGAATGTTTCCCAAGACCTGAGAAACTGAACACCACCACCAGTAATGTTTCTCTCTGTAGCTGAATGACAGCCTGAAAAAAGGCAGTGAACTTCAAAGACTTTCCCTTCCCCATCTCAACTTTCTCCCATAGTGTTGAAGCAGCTTTACGAAAAGCAGTATAGGAATGCTTTTTTTCCTGCCCTCATGCCAGCTGGAGCCATAGAAGTGGTGTTCAGGCTGCTGCCCCATGCTGCAGGAAAATCTTCTGTGAGAGAGTGAAGACATAGACTGTGCTTTCCTGCAGTGTCTCGTCCAGAGAAGGTCTGTAGCAAAAATTACACTTACAGTCTCCATCTCCCATTCCTTCAGTTTGGAGTCAGGTTGAAGCAGGGGGAAGAAGGAAGTTCTGGCATTCAGGATAGCATTCATAAGAAGTTGTCCTTGCCTGCCTGTTGATTTGGTTTACTTCCCTTACAGCACCCTTTTACTGTGGTCAGGAGTTTCATGTTTACTGTTAGGAACATCCCTTGGTAGGTGTTTTTGATAGGCTGTTTATTTATCCTGGAGGCTTATTTTGAGAATGTATTTCAGGTTTTGTTAGCTGTAAACCATTCTTTTCATTGCATAGTATTTTGGTCTTCATTTGGTTCCTCCTCACTGCCTGGGATACTCTGGGCTTGCTTTAGGTAAAATATGGGTCACTGCTGATCTTCTTCCCTTCCTCCTCTGCCTTGTGGTCTCGAGATTCTTCTTCATGTCTGCTGCTGCCAACCTGGATCTGCTCCTGTTAATAACAGTAGAAACAGAAAAGGGAGAGACCTTGTTAAAAATAAATTCTCCCAGGTCAAGAGTTTTTATTACTGTGCCTGTCACTTACGGAAAATGAAAATTTTAGACATGCTTTAAAGGGCCCTAAAGCTATTACTGTGTTGGGATTTTGTGTATACAGTTTTCATGCTTATACTGCCCTGTAATTCAAAAGGTATTGTATCAAAATTGTTGTCCTGTCAAGCTGTGACTGTCCATTTAAGTTGTAGTCATCTTGTAGATTTTACTCAATTTAGGTTTTACTGCATATCTGCAATCCACACCTGATACTGTATTTCTGTTCTGCATGGTGCAGTGCCTAATATTAATGTTTTGAAATATTAATATGCTCTGCATAAATTCTCTTTGCTTGTGGTTATTGATAAAATGATGAAAATAAGTTTGTGGATTGGATTGTCTTTAGTATGCATTTCCTTAGGTTGAACTGTAATTGTGCAAGTACAAAATTATTATCAGCACTAGGAGGGAAAACATGAGTAATTAAAATATGGTAACCTCTAGCTAATGCAACAGCACAATTAGTTCCAGATATTTCCCAAAGAAAGTTTTTAATTATGTATAAGTTGTTCAAACTTTTGCACTGCATTAGGAATTTATTGTTTAAATTCTTTAAGAAGTGTTACTAATACCTTGTGCATAGGTATTGGAATTCATGAATTGTTAGTGATAACTTCCATTGTGGCTGTCCTCAAAAGCCACTCTGTGCTTTTGCTTGTAGGGTGTATGGAATGATGCTGTTTTCCCTTGAAGAATCTTGTCTTCAGAACCAGTTGCAACAGCTGTTTTGAATTATCCAAAATTAGATGGGTGAGGCTGATAGAATTTTCTGCATGTCTCTCCACCCCAGCCATTCATGTTTTGAAGAGGGTTATGGATCTGCATGACTGCTTACCTGATGTGCTGGCTAGGAGCTGCTGAAAGGGCAGGCATTCTTACTGGCTCTCCAGAGTCCTTGCTCTCCTTCCTGCATGCACCTTCTGCTTCTCATTTGGTACTGTGCTGCTCGTATGACCTATGATACACTGGTGCAGAGAAACAAACTGGCAGAAAACATTCTTTACCAAAATAGAAAAGTGTTAGTGCCATTGAATTAGCTTATTGCTTGGGGCACAGAGCTGAAGTGGCCATTGAATGGGAGTCAAGGTCTGATGGTCAGGGCTGTGCTGGCTGGTAGTAGCTGGCCTTTAGTCTGCTGTAGCTAAAGGGGAAATTCTAAGAAGGACAGTTAGAGGAATTTCTGAGCTCGTATGGATGTCTTTAGGAGAAGTAGGGTTTTCAGGTGTGCAGGATTGATTGGCTACTTAGTGTTGAGGACAAATTTTTCTGCCTTGTAGTCCAGCGTGGTCCTGGACTGTGGGACCCCACCCTCATTTCTTTACCCAAGGCATGTTTTAGTCATATTTTACTTCCTCAGAAGCATAACCTAGCTTCACTTTCACAGAAGAAACACGGCAGATGTTTGCAGTTGTTTCTTACCACAAAGAAAATATTTTTTCTTTGATGGAAGTCTTGGTTCTGTGATAGTTATCAACTTTTCATTTTTGAAATTGATTTTACTCATTTTAGGATCTGTGCTTAATTCCAGCAATCACAATTCTCACAGTGCCTCTGGCAATGACTGGGAGATTTTACTTGGAGGCCATGTGAAAGTTTTGAATCATTCCCAAGGGTGTCCATATGACTGTAGGGTCATTGTCAAGTGGCACAATTGGTTGAACGCCAGGACTTCCTATGCTAACTCAAGCCAAAATCCCCTATTCATGTGATATTTAGCTTTCCTGTTTATCATCATAACTGCTAGCTGCCTTCAGCTCAGGGCTTGCTTTGCTATTAATTTCATTGTTCAAGCTTGAGTGAAATTTTGAAGTATCATCTTGGTCTCTGAGTTCCTCATGCTGCAGTCCATAGGTAGGAAACACAATTTTGGCTTCACTCAGGGCGGGCTTGCCCTGGCTGTTTGTGTGCTGCCTGTGTCATCAGGTTTAAGCATTCAAAGCAAAAAAGCCAGCAAGTGTGTTGAGCGCTACTTATGAGGGTGTCATTAGGAGTGGTCGTGATCTCAGAATCACAGAAGGTGTAGAAGTGCAGAAAAGGACTAAAAGGTCATCAAAAGAGGAAATGAAAATGGTTGTGTCAACTGTAAACCCCTTCTTACAATTCACCCAAATATGTCTCATTCATACAATCTAATTCAAATGTCTCATTCAACTGCTTGGAGTGTGCACTGGTGACCTGAAAAGACAACTTTGGGGATGGCATTCTTGGTAGTGGGAAGGAGCATGGTGGAGTAGGGAGAACGAAGTTGAGATGTTTGGGGAAGCATGGTCCTCAGGGAGGAGGGATTTGTCTCAGGAAATACTGAGCATGAAATAAACTGTCTGTTTCTTAGGGTGAAATACTTGTTCAGTGTATTTTGTGCTTCTCGGGAGAAACTTGTTTTTATTTATTAGTCAAGAAGAGCTTGAAAGCAGCTCACTTTAACATAAAGGTTCAAACTGGAGTGCTGTCTTGGTGTTTCTTGTGTTTTTTTTTTCTTCCTGTTGTGTTAAGTGTTACTCCTCCCTGGTAGGATGAACTATGATACCTCCTCTTCTTTCTGTAGTGACTGCTGTTTTCCGTCACAGAAGCAGAGCCTGCTTCTCCTTCTGAGATAAGTGGCGTACCAAGGAAAACTTGCTGTATATAAAAGTATATCTCATAAATTTATATCTCCTCCATTTCTGTGCACCTCGTTTGTGAGAAATAAATTCCACTTTGCAGATAATTGTGTTTGGAATCTTTATTGAATGCTGTATGGAATAAAGAAGTTTATGCCAGGCTAGTACACTACAGTTCATTTTCCTTTGGAAAAAAAAGGTTAAGATTTTTTGACCAAACTCTGGATACACATATTTTGAGAGTGAATGCTGGTGTGGGTTTGTATATTGTGTAGCTGGCTTTGATTTCTGTGGTGTATTGATTCCAAGTCCTCCAGCTGTTGAAAGTATCTTAGTCCAGATTTCTGAAAAAGGAAAAACAGATTGAAAGATTTAAAAGAAAAAATGAAGTGGGACAGAAAACCACTTCAGAGATTTATGGTCATAAGCATGTATGTTGGTTTAGAAAATGAGACTGGCTACTCAGCTATTTATGAATTTTATCCATTTGTCATATTAAAACAATCACAGTAGTTATATTCCTGTACAACAGATGGAATATTCATGGAAACAATTTCTTGAAATACTGTATGAAACTCAACATGTGATAGTTGATTTATCTGAAGCCTTTGCCCCAGGAAAAAGAGGCCATGCAGTAATCCACACAAGATATGTATAATATCAGGTATAAAACAGATATAGCAATGAAATATGTTTTATCATCAGTAAGATCCTTTACAGTATTATGTTGGGTCTTCTTTTTGTTTGTTTTAGTTTTGTTCCACAAAATAAGCACATCATACTTATGTAAGTATTTCATACTATGAAATGTCCCTTTCTGTGGCCAAGGAAGTCGATGAATTGTGCTGATGAGCACTGAAAAGAAGTGACAGGTATAAAAATAGCAGAAAAGTTATAGAGGCTCTTAGTTAGCAACCCAGTTGCTGAAGGAAGTTAATCTTGCCACTTCCAATGGATACCTAGTGTTTTATTAGACATGTAGTCAGTCTGTGTATTGCTTACATGTGGGCTTTGCTGCCAATAAGTAGCCTTTGCTGCTTTGGCAGTCATATCCATTGAGTTGCGCTGACTGTTTTATGCTATTACTGCTTTATTCTATGTTCTGATAAGTCAAAACTACTTAAATTCAGTTTTAATTAAATTCCATAAGGAGTGCAGACTTGCTGAACATTGTATGTAAAAGAATTAGACTGCTCTAAAGACTTTGTGAAAATTTGGCAGGGGGTTGTTTTACTGGATTCACCTTTCTACTGAAGAGTGTACTGGCAGGAGAATCCTGTTGCATGCATATAAAATGGAACACAGGTTGGATTCATTAGCGCTGGGTTAGTGCCCTTTATAAAATTTAGGATAAAAAAATAGATGAATGTGTGGAATTTGGTATGTGTGTGCCAAATTATATATTCAACTACTTTTTCATTGATTAGGAAGTTACTAGATTTTTCAAGATTTTATTTTGATGGTGTTTGTTTTATTTGGCATTTCAGGGAGCATTTAGCACTTTCTGGTGCTATTCACTGCATTTTTAGAAATTCCCTTTGCCATAATACATGTCCTGTTACTTGTGTTCACAACCCACTTGTAAGGACTGGTTGTAATTTTTCTCCTTTCTCCTCTATGGACAGTCTTTGAACACAGCTTTGGGGGGGTACCAGTAAAATCAAAGAATGGCTGTGCTCACCTCTTTTTTTAAATGTCTTGTTCATGTATAAAACTATTGTCAGCTGATGTGTATATTTTAATGCATGCATGAGGAGCACAACAGATGAAGGATAACCTTGTAGTTCAGATACATAATTGGAGGATTAGAGCCCTTCTTTTGTCTGTTAAACGTAAAGTCTTTCCTAGATTACCTGTTTGAGAGAGGTTTGAGGTTTATTGCATTCATCCATATATTTAGAAGTTCTTGACAGAGTATAAAATAAAAATATTTAAATTATGTGTTTGTATATCACCTTAAGGGCAATATTTGACCTTAACCCACTTGGGCAGCAGAAAGCATATCTGCTATAAATTTAATGGTACCGCTAGGAAACAGTCCAACACCAACAGGTTTATATGTATACTTGGAATTAACATGGCTTTTTAAAATTGGTAAAATACATCCTAATTGTGCCAGAGCTGAAAGCTTTGCCATGCAAAACTTTATGGCCCATGCAATTTGCTGGATGTTATGATTGCTCCTTTCAGTTTCAAAAGCTGTGAAACTTGCTTGTCCTTGGCAAAAAAAAAAAAAAAAAAGGGTTTGTGTGGGGAAAAGAAAATGCATAGATAGATAGAACATAGAACAGTAAAGAGGCCAGTGGAATGTGAATTACAACAGATTAAAGAAAATGTCAGTGTGAAAGATTGTTTACTTGAAGTGGAGTCAGGAGATGTAACCTGGAGAGCTGCTCATAGCAGGAGAGATATTAAATATTTCTGGGGAAAACTGATCATAAGGGAAGAACGTGACAGTTTTTTAAAATACTTGTCTGCTGTGGGTGATATTGTGGTATAAATCAATTCCCAAATCAAAGAAAAAATTTAGTAGATGGAAGCTGAAGTTAATAATGTATTTATGGTATGAAAAGCTATGAAAAATGCTTTCTGGTTTTTGTGTAAAAATCTCAGAGAGATTTGAAAAGGTGAGACCTGAAGTCCTAGTTTTCCGTGGTAAGTTACATGGCTATGACCCTCTGTCTGTGTGACTCATGGGAACATTTTAAAAAATGACAAGGAAAATTGAGGACTGGGAAGAGATTCGCAATTTCTATACAAGATTTGAATCTCCAGAAGTTGCAAAGCATCTTATGGAGCGGGTAGAAATGCTTTAAATAGACAAGATTTTCTTTTTAATTGAAAAGATATCTAAGAACTTGTAGGCAAACTGGCATGGAGGGAACTGGATTTTGAGCTGGGCAGTAGAAGGTGTGTCTTTTTGTTTGGTCAGGAGGGCTGTGAGATGAAAGCACTGATGCAAGGCATGTAGCTGGAGAGCGTGGGGCTGTTTGCGTCGGGGTGGTTGTGCTGCCTGGTGGCAGAAGATCACATAAAGTATCACAGTCTGTGCCAATGAACGTTACCTGCAACTTTGAATATCCTGTTTCAAAGTTGATTTTAGCCTCTTATCTCGTTCCTGAGTCCCAGGGGGAGTTGAATTATTAAAGGACATATTTTGTGTTTGAACAAGTAGCTCTCAGCAATGTCAGTGTTTGGTGTGCGCAGAATACAGCAATGTTTGGCTTTCTGTTGTGGGGAGCAGACATAGGGCTCTGGTCACTGCTGCAGCTTTCCTTCTCCTATTTCTTTCTCCCATTTCGTCTGCTTTGAGGCAGATGAAATAATTTACAAAATTCCCGAGTGCGTTAGAAAACATTATGGAGCCAAAGATCTTGTCCTTAGAGATTGCCTTGGAAGTTGTGACTTTGGGAATATGTCTGTTCAGAGCTACTGTTCTGTAGACTTATTAATTTTTAATTTTCATATCTTCTTTTTAACCTCCCCCCATGGAGTCTTATAAGGCTGTATCTGTCAGTACACATACAATTTTATGACCCTTGTAGTTAGGGTTGCTTGTGAAGCACATATTTGGTACTTGTTCATGTAGGCCTTAATATCAAAATTAATTTTTACTAAAAAGTACTTTACTAATAGCTGTTTGTTATTAATTGAAAGACTATGCTTACTTTTCTGCTTATAGCACCTAAGGATCAGAATCAGTTTTAAAAACTGCATTTGTTGGAACATCTCTATGTTGCTCCATTTTACAGCTGGAAGGTAATGGCTTTTTTAAATATTCATTTTATTTTCCCAATACAAAGTCACCTGCACTGTGTGTTTGCCTCCCTTTTGTTGTAAATTCTTTGAGGCATGAAATAGCTTGCCAGTTGTCTCTTATGCTCAGAAGTTAATGAATGGTTATCAGTTTATTGCAGATAATAACTTAGCTGCAAACTGTAATGCATGCTTAAGCTCATTGTGTAGAATTTTTGCCTTAAGACAATGTTTAATCAGTGGTTGTAGGTTTAAGAATGCCATTCCAGGCTGTGCTTTGTCCTAGGACTACACAACAGAAACCTTCTTCTCCCCTGCCGTCCTGTCCCATTCTGTGAGCAAAACTTTTCTCAGCTTTGAAATGCCTCCAGTTTTACCACAAACTCATAGTAGCTTTAAGTAAAGCAGGTGCTCTGTCTTTGTCGTGTTGAGTCCTTAGTATTCATTCTGACTGGTGAAAATGAATGACATCCAGTTTTTCCTAGGCTTGTACCTATGACATAAAGTCTGTCCTTGGCATGTGTATCTCTTGTTTACTGCTCTTGGGGATGTGAATTCACAATAAGGAAGAATAAAATCTCTGTGGACTCACCCCTGCAGTTATCTCCTATTAGAATAAAGACAGAAAAAGCTTTTAGTTTTGTTCAGCTTGTATGACTCTTAGAATTGGTAATTTCCAAAAGTGTATTTTTTTTTTTGTTCGGGTGTGTTTTCTTTTTATGCTATGTATGCTTCTTATGCAATAAAGCATTATGGATTACTTTTAATTGGGAGAGTTATGTTCTCTTAAGCTTACCTCATAGCTGAAATAAATAAAAAATTATGTTTGAACAGTCTTCAAAATTTTTAGTTCTTAATTTTGCAAAGTTATTTACCAATTAATTGTAGATCAAAATAATTACAACATTAATTCCTTCTTGATTTTTATTTTAAAGTTACTGAGGTTATATATAGCAAATGGTGAGGAAATAAGTTTCTACTAAAGCAGTGCAGTTACTGCTGGCGCTCTGTGCAAGGTAATATGGTGGTGGTAGGCCATCAAAATAGACCTGTTACTTAATGAGATTTACCACAAAGCTTTGTACAGTATTGGCTTCAATATCAGGCTTTTGGAGGAACCCTTCAAATAGAAGTTACATATTTTTCTATTTTAAAAATGTCATAGCATTTACTGGAAAAACTTGAAAAACATTTGGACTCTCCTTGCTTTCTGCTAGTTTTTCATCTTCTGCATAATTGTGTGTTGACAAAGCCTCAGTGACAGAAAATTGACTCTGAAATATGTACAGCATAAACACTGTGTGTTGATGTGACTGTCTAGAACTGTCCATGTGGAGCAATGTTTTCCAATTAGTCTAGTTCCTTAGCCTGTTTCAGCAGTGGACTTGGAAGTCCCTTCCAAATGTCCCTTCTCATGCTGAAAGACTGTAAACTGCTTAATTATGCTGTGGACTTGGGGGATGTCAGTGCAGCTGCTGCCCTTGTGCTTTGCTTTAAGCCCCCAGAGAGGTATTTAGGTTGTGCTGTGTGTTTGGAGGTCAGGTGCTCCACATTGTTTCTGGATTACCTGCTCCAAGCAGAGCAGTCCCTGTCTTCAGGGACTGTGGTTTCCTTTCATCTCTTGAATTCAGCTGTTGGGGTTTCACCAATGGCCAAGGCCCTTTGTAGCTTGTTTTGTTGGGGGGCCCCCACAACCAAAATGTTTCCAAAGGGAGAGCAGATGTGTCCTGGTTTGTTGTGTAAGCAAAGTTGTTTCACAATAAGATGAAGAATTTTTCCAGGATGCTGTTGTGAAGAGAAGCCATTTCTGGTGAACACATGTACTAGCAGCCCAGGGAATGAACATAAAAGAGGATCAATATAGTTTGAAAAAGTGAATGGAAATGATTGGGACTTAAAAATATGCCTGGTGAGAGCCTAATTTACAATAACCTTAACTGTAGAAAAAACTCCTAGCCTAAACCAAGAAATATGCAGAATTAAATTGCTTTTCAATGTCATGCAAAAGCACTGTCCTGTTTTGCCTTTTTTGTTGTTTTTTTTTTTACCCAATCGACAATTTTAAGTTGCATTTGACTAACATTCTTCCTAAACTCACTTTAAATACACAACATTAAAAAAGCTAATTTGTCTAAAAAGTCTTAGTAGTGTGATTAGGTTTTTTAATTGCATGCTCAGTTTGATTGAAAAGATGATCATTAAAAAAATCGGCGCCAGACACAGAAACAGTGTTTAGTTAGGCTGTAAAACTTAGACAACTTCATCTTTCTTGACAGATGTTGAATTTCTCTGTGTAGATAAGTTTAAAATAAAAAAAAAAAGGAGAAATTACAAGTGAAGCTTGTCTACCCACTTGCAAAATCGCCAGCAGCAAGAAAAGCAAGTGAAACCCACCAAAATTTAACTGTGACTTCATACTTTGGTTTTGTTTCCTAGGTGGCCAAAGTACACATGTGTGTCTCCCTTCAACAGAATAAGAGCTGGTGTTTTTCAACTGATTTTCATTGATGCCTTCCATGGGCTTCAGCTAATGTGAAATTTGAAATTATGCTCTATTTTACAGATATTTTTGCAGTTGCAATCAGATTTCTCAGCAAGAATTAGGTTTGTGGCTTTTTATTCTCTGTGAACACAAGGTCTGACCTTAGGAGATGTTTAGATGTGTCCACTCTTGTTGAAGGGATCAGATGTCGGACATAAATTACAGGAGGTGGGTTATCTTGTAGGATTGAGCTGTTGCACTTCATTTCTGACATAATCAGTATTTGAACTCAAGTTTCAGGAAATGAATGCTTACTCTTGCCATTTCATTTTTATAAGATGCTGCAATGAATTGGAAAATTATACTTCAAGAATACATGAGAACTCAGGACATCTGTTACAGTACTAGTGAAATGCGCATTTCACATGCTTGGCACAAGAAAAATAAATCCTTTAGATCTCTATATATTTTGGAGTTGCTTTTTTATTTAACCCCTTCAACATTTTTGTTTTCCCTTTTAAATTCTTCCCCTCTTCTTTGCAGAAGACCTAAAAGTAAGCCTGCAGCATTTTTCAGGACTGTAGGATCTTTAAACAAGTAATTTGCTAAAGTTACTTTTGATTAGTAACTTAGAAAGAGAGAAAGTCTTAGAAAATCAAGTTTGAATTTTAAAGCCTGATTTATGTACAGGAAGATCTTTGTTAGGTTTTTTCCCTCTTGCTTTTGTGAACTATTCTGTATAACATTTTTGATACAAAATGTGGATCCCTTTTGCTACCAAAGATATTAATCTCTTTCTCTGAATGTTGGTATATTAAATATCCTAATGCTGAGAAGTTTTCAGTGATAAAAGACATGCTTTATATCTTCAGATGTGCCCCCCCCCTTTTTTTTTTATTTCTAATAGCAAGTGAAGATTTTGATAAATTGTCTTTGTTACTATTGACAGAGTTGTAGTTAAGTGTGGTTGATCCCATGCTATGACACTGTGTGGCTGACATTGTTTTGGAGGTTAGCTCTGCAGGATTACTCAAAAAACCCAACCCCACTGGGAAAGGAGAAGAACTTTCAAAGCAGAAAGATGAGGAGTGTTCCAGTCACACTGATCATGTAAGATGGATCAGTTCCTTGTGTTCAGATACACTGGCTTTAATCTGCATGTTCTCCCCTGGATGTAAACATAGTGCTCGTGGTTATCTTTCTGGTGAATGAGGAAGCATGGTCAACACTGGAATGAAAAATCATCTTCCAATGATAGATCTGTTTTATTGGGAATTGTTTAGCAGAATGTGAACAATGACTATGAGCCACTCTGTGACTAGAAGATGCTCAATTATTGGCGTCTTAAACCAGGAACCTCTTATGCTGAAGTGCTTGAAAGTAATGTAGATACTAACTATCATCTAAAGCTCTGAGAACCTGTCTGAGAAATAATTATTACTTTGGTCTGACTATTGATACTTGATGCATTTGTTGATTACTCAGCCAGCTAAGAAATGAATTTTCTAAAGAGAAACAAAATGACTACCAAGAACTGTAATTATGAAGGATTCTCCTTAAAACCCCTCCTGCTTTGATTATATGATATAGGATATAAAATTTACATACTCGGTTGCTGTATGAAATAAATAAAACTGTGAACTGTGACTAGAAAAAAACCTAAATTGTGGGTTTTATTAAGTAAAAATTAGGTGGTGTTATACTCTTGCATGTTCAGTTGTAACAGCCTGTGTACAAAATATATATATATCACCTGTGGTTGCTATGAATAAATGAGTATGTTTCACATCATTTGTCTCTATGTGATCACTTCGGTGATCACAAAATTTTCTGTGAAATAGTTTTGGTGGCTCTTTAAAGCATACAGTGTAGAGTGGAATAGTTATATAATCATGTGACACACTTGTGTGAGGAGAGATTGATTTGCTAAAAAAAGACTTTGCCAGCTGTTTTTCTTTCTGCTCACAGATCTCTTATATGTGTATGGATTTGAAGGGAGTTGAATGTTGCAGGAGTTTTGTCTTACCTTCTGCCAGAGTCAATTCAGTGCCAGTTCTAGTTAAAAGATGTTCTTTCTTCATGGTTGTCACATAGACCAGAAATAAAAAAAAAAAGTTAGCATGCCATAGAGAAGGACAGAACTTTTATTTAGCTTCAACCTTGCAATGCAGAACTATTTTCCTTAGATTAGTTTGCATCATGGAATAACATCATGTATTCTTCAGCTGTTCTCTGGTAACAAGTAGCATCCTATTCTGTGAAAAAACAAATGATAAAAAAAGGCAGCAATTCTGGTGAAGGACATCTGTTGCTAACTAGTAAATTATAAGGGAGGGAGTGTTTTTCAGCTGTAATTGGTTACATTCTGGAAGTGTAGGGGAACCCAGGATGAAATAATGCAAAACCAATCGCGTTTGTTAGGAAAATGAAATTTGTTTTTAAAGGAGAATGTGCCTGGTATCTTAAGGAAAGGTTTGTGGGGCGCAGGAGTCCACAGAAGAGTAAGCTCAAGAGCTGAAAGCTGAGGGGAACCACATGATGGGTACTGCTGCTGTTGCCTCCGCAGAGGATAGCTCAACTTGTTTTTTGATTATTGAGAGAATAGACTAATTTCAGTAAGCAGTGAGATGTTACCTCATCTGGAGCTGTCATAATGTCCCCTCTTACATCATGCCTAGTGGCACCCCAGATTACATGCTATTTAAAAAACTCACCAAAATAGACACAAAACAGAACTAAAACTTAGCACAAAATAGAACCAAAAGTGCAGAATACATTACTTACCTCCTGCTGTACTAAGCATGTAGGAGATTTTGCTGTGATTGAATCACCCAGACTGGGTCCAGGCCTCAGGCTGGACCAAGCCTCACTTCTAGGCCTCTGTGGCGCAGATAAAATTAGAGCCAAGAGTGTGTCGTAGTTAATAATTTCACTTAAGGTGTGACAAGGGTTAAAGGGTTTTATAGTATAGTAATTGGTGTGGACACAGCAGCTACCTTAAACAGTTTATTAAACAACAAGTGTTTGCATTCTTTCTTGTTCTGTGTGCCAATGAGAGATCATCTGTAAGTGTAAACTATACAGAGTGTATAAAACCTGCCATCTTACGCAGAATAAAGGAGAAACGTAGCACTGATCATATTGGTTGTATCTGCGTTTGCTTTGCTGACTTCCCTTCTTATTAGAGCCCTGCATTCCTTTATAAGCATCCTTCTATTTCATGTGTCCTTTAAAGGTGTGCCTTAAAGATGCACAACCTCTCTCCCTACCCCACTAATATATTGATTGGAAGTAGTATTGACTGCAGTGTACCCTTCTGCCATTCTACTATGGTGTGTTATTTCAGGATTGACAGGGGAAATCTTATTCTGCTGCTTGTCTTTCAGAACAGTGTGAACATTGCATCTGTCTTGGCTCACTGCACCGATTTCCAGTTGCCTGTAATTGCATCCAGAAATGTTTGTGAATTAGAGTGGTTGATGAAGTGAAGGTAGACCCTGCATACCAAACCTTCCCCTCTGCAGCCTGGCTGGAGTATCCTGAAATAACAGGAAATTTCAGCTGGCCTTCAAGAGAAACACTGGGAAAAAATGCATTGCAGTAGATTGTTGCAGAAATTACACAAAGGAGATGGTTGCAGGGAAGTCTCAGAAACCCTGTTTTGGTGGACCTGAGTGGAGCTAAAGAACTGGGTATATGCATCATGGCTAGGACTCTGCAGCCTGGCAGTAACTGGTGGCCCAAGGATAGGGTAAGATCATGTCTCCCTCATTCTATTGCCCATTCCCATCAGGTGCAATGTGGTTAAAAGCCTCAAGCTTTCCTCTTTTATCCAGAAACTTTGTCTTGCTAATACTAAAAAAGAAACAGAGCAAACTGTACTTTGTTTCTTCTTAATTAGTATATGAACACTGGAGTTTGCTTCCTTTAGATGTTGGATCTGGGCTTCATCATATGCAAATTTTCCTGGGTCTGTTTGTTAAATTGTGTTTATTTTACAACTTCCTTAGTTGTTTCTGATGTTGCATGGATCCCATTTTCCCTAGAGTCAGTTATGAATTTTAATGGTCATTTTTACATGAATTTTTGTGGTAGTTCATGCATGTCTGATTTTAGATATACTAGAATTGCTATCTAAGCTGATGCTATGGTTGTCCTCTCCTACAGAACAATCCAAGTCAATGACAATAAATGCAAATTTATTCAAAGATTATGGGGAATACTCTAAGATGTGTTTATAGCTGTAAGTCATTTGTATTCATAGTCCATCAAATGCAGCATGTCTACTGACCTGAATGACGGGAATGGTCCCATTAGAGGAGACAATTTTGGTTCCTTCAAAACCCTGTGAGAAGTGAGCTCGTTGTTTCTTGTGTACCTGTTATGAATAAGGGCTTCCTCAGGAGAAACCAGCAGGGTATTGCTTTAGTAAGAGGTCAGCAATGAGGCTGTGCAGTCCACTGGGTGCCAGCAGTATGGCACTTAACCTGGCTTTTGGGTGCTCTGCAGGGCAGAGTAATGACAATATCCGGACTGTGGTTTCCAGTTACTCTTTGGTATGGTGTGTATGTGAGAAACAATGAAAAGTAAAGGTTGGGTTTCAAGCTCTGTTATCTTTGTTGAGTTAGGTGTTTGTTAGATGTCTACTTCTGGGCAAAACCAGTAGTTTTTAAATGCACACAAACATAAGTGTGCATTTTCAGATTTGTTCAAAATTCAGAATGTTTTGGAAACTAATGAAAATTACTGACAGAAATAAACTTTAGCTCTATGCCTAAGGTATGGATCTTGAGCCTGAAAACTGGATTGGTTTGGTTCCAAAAGACAAAGGATGAAGTAGTTTTGGTAGAATAAATCTCAGATTTTAACTAGTGTAGACTGACTGAAATTGTGTACTATGCTAAGAAAAACATTTATTTTAAAGTCCTAATTAGTCTTTTGTTGCTGTGAGAAGGTTTGCTTCTAATTGTTAAATGGTAGGTTTTTCATCCCTCGGATGCCAAGTTATTTGTCAGGTGTTCACAGAGTGATGCAGCCTCTATGGTGCTAATCACCAGGTTGGGTGAGGGTGGCCCTTATAGCATTTTGTGGTGGCTGATGAGGTTTGGAGTCCCACAAGTATTTCCTGGTTGAGAAAGGGCAGCTTTAGTTAGCCAGAGAAAACTTTTATCTAAATATTAGAATTTCTTTTGTTGTGCAATTGATATTTTAATTACAGTACTGCATTAAAAAAAACAGACTTGAGACTGTTTGTCTGTGATAAGTCATCTGTGATTCCAAAATGAAGACATTTTCAAGAGTGTGCTTGTGGTAGGAAAAAAAAATCTGTTTCAAGTACATTAATCCTGGGTAATATATTTGGTCTTGGGCAATGAATTTATTCAGATTAAATATTCCTCTTAATTTCTTTCATTAAGAAAACTGTCTTTGTGAGAACATAATGACTGGCTTGGATGTGGTTATTCTTCCAATGAAGCAGGATTTTTTTTCCTTAAAAAGCAGATTAAACTTGTAATCAGTCTTCAGAATGTGGAAAGAGCAATAGTGACTATAAACGAGAATTTTTGACAGACTTTCTAGGCATCCCACAACTCCTGCCATCCTGTTAGCTCTTCCAAATAGATGGATAATATTCCAAGATTCATAGGCAGTCTGGAGTATTTATGTAGTCTTTTAAAGATTGTAATGTTTGTCCTATGCAAATGGAGTAGTTTTTGTCATATAACTTTAGTATTTTTTTAGGAGTGTTTTTTTTTGTTTTTTTTTTTTTTGTTTTTTTTTTTTTTTTTGAAAGTAGTAAGTTTTGTGTGGATATTAAATACTTTGTGTGACAGAGGCTTGTAAGCAGTGTATTTTATAAGTGCAGTTAATTAATAAATGTTCTCCATGAGGCAAATTAAAAATGAGAATCCAAGTTGTACTTCTTGTTTGTTTTTAATTTATGGCAGATATTTGTTGCAGGTATTTTTAAAAGATGGTCTATTCATGATACTTAAAAGAATTTGAAGACACACAAATATGCGCACCACTGGAGGAGCACGAAATGTTGAATTCTTTGGAGGGGTAGGGTTGTGGTCATATAGATACTGCACATTTTGGCTACAAAACTGTAAGATTTGTTCTTAAAGAAAAGCTTGTTGTAAATATGTGGCTTTCTGACAACCAGTATGTATTTATCTGAATTTAACTTTTCCTGTCTCTAGTCCAAATTTTAGATCAATTTGATATAGACAGACATATTCTGGATTCATGAAGCTACAGTGAAACAAGCCTGATTGAGAGATGCATCTTTCAGTGGTCAGGTATATGGCAGTAAAAATAGTTACCTGGTTAATGAGCTGTGTGGATTTTCCTGTAATCTCAGGGAGATAATGGCTGCTCTCTGGTTAAAATTAGGATGTAGCTAATATATTTAATGGAAGGATTTATCCATTTAAAACAAACCGGCAGAGGGGTTCTGCTGTTAGGACAGTGAAGCTGGCCTGTGCAAGGTTCTGTTCTGCAAGTGCTGCTGTACTTGCAGGTTTTCTATCTCTGCATTGTAGGTACATAATTCCTGTGGTTGGGACTGATCAAATCCTTCACTTCACTTTACTTTCTGCTTAACTCTTCCAGAGCTTCTATATTAGTATCTAGTTCAAGTGTTTAACGTATCGCATTCTTTGAAATGCCATCTTTGCATGGCTTCAAATTGCTTCTAAAGTGCATTTAAACTAGCAGCGGTTAATGGTTTTGGTTTTGATGTCATCTGCTTATCTCTTGCATTTTGTGTTATATTACCCTTCTGTTTTCCATATGTGTAAACATTCCTGAGAATGACCCCTTCCTAACTTTTATAACCTTCATCGTAACCTCCTGAACTTTTTGTGTGTTTATGTTGAATTATTCTCTTATTTCCACGAGACTGATAGCTGGTGTGTTTCTTGATTTCATTGTCCTGTGTATTAGAGTATGATATTTGGCTAATTAAACTTACCTGCTTTTCTTCTGTAAGTATGTACTTCTCATAATTTGATGATTATTTTCAGAAGATTTTATTAGGACTTTCATAATGATGAGGGCAACTTCCATATATAAAGCTATTTGGGTCCTTCTGTGCAGGATGATTTAGACTGTGGAAAATCAGGAGTAAAATGAAAATACTGAAAAAGAAATACCTAAAGTCCTGTTAGTACATTTGTTTTACCAGTGTTCCATGTTATGAAGATTTTAGGTCGTTGGTCAGGTTTAAAAATATAAGCTGAGCTGAGGAGTTGAACAGTGCTAAGTATTGATAGCAGAGAAAAGTCAATAACTTTAGGAAAATGAAGGATTATGGACTCTTTGTTTGAGGTTTCCAAGTCTATGAAAAAGGGTTAACCCAGGTATTTAAACTTGCTAATAAATAGCATATGCTTTCTCAATAAATTATTCAGTTTTGCTCCTACTAGGAATTTTTTAAATCTGTAAGAATAAGGCTTCTTGCTGTAAGTAAACTTTGGAGCAGTTACATTTGCATGCTATGTTAGTTTTTTATGATTTTTTTTTGCGAATTTTGGTACTTTTTGAAAGACCAATATTTAGACAAATTTTTTTTCATTTCCCCTCCCCTTTGTTCATGAAGCTTTTCCAGTTTTTAAACTAAAGATTTAAAATATCTTTTTTTTCTTTAGATTTGTCATACAAAATGGGATGCAGTTGACTATTTTTTTTAAACAGCCATCTTGTAACCTCATCTATTTTATATTCTACTGACTAAAACAGAATGCTTATACATAAATCAGTCTCTGTGCTCTTGATTATTGTGGGCAGTGATGCAGGGACCAATTCTAATAGAATTTGCAGGGAAGAAGTCAATTGAGTTTGGACAGGGGTCATGTAGGATCCATAAACTCCCACGGGGCAGTTATCAAAGATGTAACTGTACGCAATGGAGCATAACAGAGCTAATGCCTTTTACTTACTGACTCTTGATCGAACAATTAGTTTGACAATGGTCACCATGCACTTTGCCCTTATTAGATAGGTTTGATAGTACAAACAATCTTACAAGACATTTATAAGCTTCAAGGTGATTTTAAGTTCACAGGTAATTCTCCCAAAGCAGTGCTTAGGTATCAATTATCAGAGACTTTACTTTTGCCTGCTTGGGTTTAACTCATACTCAATGTGTTTGTTCTTGATACTATCGCTGCTTTATCACATCCAAAAATTATGGGTTTGCCAACTCCCATTTTAAATCTTTGTTTTAATTGGTTAGTTGGGCTGCTGCCACGTGGCCCCTAGAAAAAGGAGAAAGAAGAAATTTACTGTGCATTTTGATGTCTCTGTGTCTTTATTTTTGAACAAAAATTACCTTATGACTGACTCATTTTTGGTAAGCAGAGGAAAAAAGAAACTCAGGTTATAATTAACAGACTTATTGCTTGAAGTAATATTTCTTGTATTTTTTTAATGGTTAAAAATAATTAGCAATTTATTTTGGGAGCATTTGCCTTAGCTATTTATGCCTGCAGTTAATATTTTATTATTATAATGCTTTCATGGTGAGAACATTGCTGTAGCAATAATCCTTATGGCAGAAATAGCATATAACACAGAGCTTTTATTCTGTATGGTATAAATCCTGTTTAACTCATTCGGTCTAAACTTACAAGTGATATAATAACAAGTCATCTCATTCAATGTTTGTGTTTTGAACCAATATTATGTTGTCTGTCTCATGTTTAGATAGGGAAACAGGCAGGAAAACTAGAAGTTGTGCACTATTTTCAATGGAAACTTTGACAGATTGCCTTTTAAATTGGTTTATAGCTTTTATATATCTAAAGTATTTCTGGCCAAGCGTGCTTAGATGTTATATATTTGAGAGATTCCAGTATGCACACATGTTAACATATTGAATATCAAAAAGTATTCAGTGAAACAAAGTAACTTTAGTCAGATCCACATCTGGATATATGTTCAAATAATCACTTTTCTTCTTTTTGGAGTAGGAATGTAATTATTTTGATACAGTTCTTACATAGCAGCTGAGTTCTTAATTTAGATGCGTTCAAAACTCAGTTTAGTTGTAGATCATTCCTGTCTTCTACAAAATAGTCAAGTTGTCAACATTTTTTCTTCTGGCAGAAGTATGGGCTTTATCACCTGCAGCTGTTGACTCATCATCAGCTTGTGTGAAATCCAAATCTACATATACATTTGAAGAAAGCTGTACTTAAAAAAAAAAAAAAAAAAGGTAATCAGAGCGAAACCAAACCTCTGCAGAATAAAAATAGGCTGTCAGGACAACCTGTTTCATAGTTAAGGCATCTGAGCCATAATTCTCCCAGCTGGGAGCAGCACTTCTGAGTCCTGCCTGTGAGGAGGACCTTGCTTGCAAACACTGAGGTGTGTGTAAGCACACAGGGGGGAAAGATTGTTGGAATTGTGGACACGATAAAGCCAACCACCATTTCAAAACCACGGGGGTGAAGGTCAGTGCTTCTGCCTGAGACCAGTTTCTGTTTGTTCACGGGGCAGCCACAGAAGCACTGGCAATATTTTGCTGCAGCAGGATGGTGCTGCCCCCTTCCCTTTCTCTCTCCTTTCCGTGTGCCCATCCTCTTTATATGGTGGTGCCCTGGGGTTTCATCTGTGACCTCTGGGCAAGCTAGTGCCCTTCACATCTGTCTCCTTTGCACTGTGGAACATCCCAATATCCCATTTCATGGCACCTTTTGGAAAGCTTTTAGGTACCCAGTGCTATGTAGATGGTATTTTCAGACACATGGTAACAAACACACCCTTGAAATAAGCAGTGTAGGAAGCAGTAAAAAATATGTTTATATATACCTGAGTTTTTTGAAGATGTGATTCTTTTTTTCTCAAATTTTTAAGGTAAGACTGGCAGAGTATCTGAAAAATTAGAGAAGGTGTAGTGTAACAGCATGTGAAATAAATTCTTCTCTATTATTGCAGCTTTGCCTGTTATAGGGGACATTTTTGGCTCCTGAGTCATTGTAAATCATTGGAAGCAAATGGAATAATGTGGAAGTAGCAGTGATATGTGCAACAATTCTCTGTCCTTGTGATCTTAAATTTCAAGTTGTCTTTATATTTTTTGATTTTTTTTATCATCTTCCTGCTAGATTAAGGTTATCTTTGAGAACTCTTGCCTTCAACCCTCCATGCAAAATCAGTAAATACACAGTTTTCTACTTGAGAGAAAGCACATAAATTTTACTGTGGATTAATTTTTGTTATCATTGATAGCAAATGGTTGAATGCTGACCCAGAATCTATGGTAACAAGGTAATCTGTTTCCATTTGCAACAGGCTTTTATTATTCATTCTTTGTAGACCATGTAGGAAGGAGTATGGGCTACCATTGATTAGTCTGTAATTAGTGCTCACAGGCAGTATGGTTGGAGCCATTTTGGAGGGGAAAATTTATCAGTTATTAAAGGCTGCATGACTTGTGTAGAGGAACTAAAGAGCAGACTCTGAAGTGTATTAAATTGCCTTGTTTATTATCTACCTAAATTCTGCTGTGAGTTCTCCAACTGCTTTATGTACAACTGTTCCTCAAAGAGTCAGGAGTATCATGCATTTTATTTGTAACAGATTGAACATGGGGCAATTATCAGTAAGCCATTTGATGGTGAAGCTTATTCCCCAAGTCAGGAAACTAGAAACAGGTATTCTGTAACAGATTGGGAAAAGGCTTTTCAAAATGACCACATCATCTGTGCAGATGCACAGTGGAGCATCTGTGCAAGCTTCGGCAGTCATTTATATACATTAGTGAGAGCATCAGTCTTTGTGTGGCTCCTGTGGGGCATGCAAACACAGCTCAACTGTTATTTTGCTGAAAGATTTTCTTGCCAAATTTTTGTTAAAGTACATCATGGGGTAACACAGAAATGGAGCTGAGATGAAATGCCTAAACAGCCTATCTGCGAGTCTGCCTTACTGTTCTGACTTGTGTTTATTCTAGAGTTTATCTTCCATTAAGTATCAAACCTTCACAGGTTAGCTACATTTGTCTTTCTTTAAAGCACTTCTCCGTGTAGCACAAATTTAGTCAAGCTGCCTAATGTGTAGTGCCACTGACAGGGCTTAGTGTTACTGTTGGTGTTTGAGCTCACTGAAGCCTCCAGGGCCGAAGAGGATTTTGTGGCAGCAGTGACTGGTTGCAGGAGAAATTTGGGGTGCTCCAAATTGCACCTGTGGAAGAGGGAGAGGCAGCAGGTCCTTGGCAAGCAGGGTGTATTGTCCACCTGTGCAGTTGTGTGCATTTCTTGTGGTATTTGCTCACTAAACAGTGATGGAAAGGCAGAGGGATGAAGGTGGTGTTGCTCTGAGTCTGGCCATGTTGTCTCTCTCTGCAAATAACTGGTCTGCTGCCAGGGTGGGTGATCAACATCTGTGGCTCTCCCTCTAAATTGCTGCCCTGGGCTCTTTTGAACTTGGGTTTTTTTAAACTTGTATGGTTTTCTTGTCTGCCTCCTTATTCCTTGCATTTGCTTGATGCTTTTACCTTGCTTCCTATTTCATTCTCTGTTTTGTTGCTCTCCAAACACATAAAAGTTAAATTCCTCCTGTAATGTGAGTTCAGAATTGAAACTGATGCCACAGTACTTAGAAGTTTTCAAGAATTTATGACAGTGATCCATTGCATTCCTGCATTGTAGAAAATAATCAGTGACATAGAACTCAAAACAATGAAGTGAGTGAAATTCATTGATACCTGTTCATTTAGAGGTTCAGTGGAACCTGCAAGTGACCAGCCGCAGGGGAGAAAATAAAGAATTCCCCTCAGCCCTCACGTAATGAGGGATAGAGGAGGATTTAGAGAAAGCTGTCTTTCATAATTGCAAATAATGTATCAGAGATACATTCAGTGTGAGAATGTAGGTTTTGAGGTTGCATCTTGTATTTAAGCCATCACTGACACTTGAGCATCTATAGTTAATGGTACGTTTGTCCTCTTCTTGTTACTGTAAATAGATACTGTCTTGAAATTATGTATTGTAGTAAAGATTTGTATAATTATAGTTTGTCTTCATAGTTTTGTATCCTGAGCATGGAAAAAAACATTGAGTCATATGAATTTTCCAACAGGTCAGTGATCATTGGAAGTTGTTGTGTGTGTAGTGGAATATCAAAGTCAATTATGGGTATTCTGAATCTGTATAACCTTTCCTTTCCTTTTTTGGTATGATAATGGAAGAATCTCTGTCACAAACTCACAAAGTTATTGTATATGGATGTCTCATCCTCTTTCAGATGGATTTGCTAAATTGTTTCACTGGACAAAAAAATACTTTATTTTTTAACAATATTTGTGTGGTTATTGAATGAATCAGTAATTACAAACACTTTGGGTTTTTATCCTAAATATAGTAAACTTCCCGGTTACAGGAATTACAAAAAAATTATGTAATTTCTGCTGTTTAGAGGTATTGATTTATTTTGATTAAATATGTATATTGTTTTTTCTTTTTTTTTATAATGAGGTTTAGTTTTACTTTTAGTTACTACTTTTTCTATCCATTTGTCCCCACAATGAAATTCTTACATGTGTCAATATATAAAGGAATCCTTTTCTTCTGCTTTTTATTTTTGATTTTTTTTTGGTGGTAGTTTGTGTGTGTGTGGGTCTTTCCCTCCAATTTTTTGTGGTTTTTTTTTTTTTTTTTTTTTTTTTTTTTTTTTTGGGGGGGGGGGGGGTGGTTTTGGTTTTTTTTTATAGTATGGAAAGAGACTGTTAAAATGTATCATGTATACTTGATAGTGTTCCTTTAGAGTCTTCAGACAGTTTGAAAGAACTGGATTTTCAGCTGGTGTATGGTGACCTATGCTTATGGATGCTAAATAAGGATCTCTTCCAGCAGCTCTCACAGAGAGGGATCTGCTCTGTCCCTCTCTGCTCACTCTTGATTCTTTATACTTGCTCTTGGATCCCAGGGTGGCAGTTTGAGTGACAGTGTCTCCTGGATGTCACAAAGGGCAATTGATGACCCAGCTTATGTTGGTAGCTGCTCACCAGTACAAATAAATGGTTTGTACTCGTTACAGAGAGATGAATATACAGATGTATAGCAAGACCAGTGGAGTTGGCGATTGTGGGATTTTCATTTGCACTTATATTTAAGCAGAACAGATTGTACTGCATCTGTTCAGCCTCTGAAGTCAGCCCTGCTTTGGGCAGGAGGTGGGACATGATGACTTCTAGAGATTTCACCAAACTTAACTGGTTTTACGGTTCTGTGATTTCCATGTTGAGTTGTGTAAACATCTCTCCACAGTTGCATGCTGTTTGCTCCTTGGAGTTATGAGGGGTTCCAAGAATGGTCCCCCACAAAACTTGATTTGAATTGAAAATCTTTAGAAATCTTCCCTTAGGCTGGTCTAATCTATACCTGCTTTTTCCTCTTCCCTTTTTTTTCCCCTGAACCAGGCATGCCTGTAAGCTTTGGTGTTTGTTGTCAGTGAGTCTTACATTTGGAGAATGGACTAATTCCTGCCTGTTATTATACAGGTCGTTTACTTACAAATAGCAATCACTTTAGGCAGCTTTCCGTTAGTGCTGAAGTTTTTGCAAAAGACTTTTTTTTCCCAAGGTCAGGTTTTGGGTTGTTTTTGTTACAAGTTGTGGGACTGAATGTGTCTCTGCTGCAGGGTGACTGACTGGCGAGTACTGCAGGTGCCTGAAGATTAGACATGCTGGGGTAAATGCTGGTTTCAGCTTCACAAGGGCTGCAGCTCGTAATTACCCCATTTTCACCAAATTACACCATCAGAAAGTGGGGTTTTTTTCTGCATTGTGTTAGTGTGCAGTCAGACTACTCTGGCCTGACCTGAAACCTAGAGGTTGTGTCAATGCTAATTTACTTTTTCACTGGTCAGAGGAGAGCAATTTTTGCTTGAAGAAACTGACCCAGTTGTGTGACTTGTTTTTCTACTACTGCATTCATCCAGGAATAGTGTAGTTGGTGAAAACTTTCTCAAAGACTTCATGGTACAATAGTAGAAGTCCATTGTGGAACAAGGTCATGGCATTCCACTGTCAAGATTGGGGCTTTTGGAATTGGAAATGACCACTGGAGAAAACACCAGTTCTCATTGCCAGAGTAGGTTGTTTTCCTCCTTTCATTTACCTAGTTGCCTTTATCCAGTATTTTTACCTGCAGCTCTCCACTCATCCAACAAACATGTTTTCCACTTGAAAATGCTAATGTGTAAATTTTTTTTGAAGTATACATCCTAGGTATGCTTTCATAAACAAATTTTTTCTTATCTTAGAAAATGTGCTTGAACAGTTTAAATCCAATAAGTATTTGGGGAATTAATTGATTTCTTCAAGTCATAACTAGGAGAGTTGTATTTTTTGGTAATTACACAGAATAAGAACATTTTAAGAGTAGGAGAGATCCCAGAACAAGTAATCCCTTTTGCAAAACACATGACACAAATTCAATACAAAAATGGTCATAAACTGATTTTTGGTTTGTTTTTGTAAGAATTCTGGTTAAACATTGTATGGATTGTAGGATGGTAAGTGCTTTATTCTGCCAGTTTCTCTGTTGGCAATTAAAGGTATACTGAATATGTTATTTTAATACTGCAGAAATTAAATATAATGATGTACTTAATTTAGGATTTCATTTTCTTGCCAGCATTCTAAAATATCTGTGCTTAAAAAAAAAAAAATCCATTTTTCTGTTCAAAGTCAACGTCTCTGTGAAAATAAAAGCACCTTCTAAGGCCATGTACAAGTGTTAATAAATTGATAGTCTGTGTTTATCCTTAGATAACAGAGTCCAGATCTCAATGACTTCTTTTCCCGAAATGTACTTTCTTTTAATGTGGTAGCACTACTAAGTATATAATAATTTCACTCTAAAAGAGAGTTGTATCCATGTTCTTCTGGTGTCCTAAAACAACTGTTTTGGCATTGCCTAGTTTATGTTAATCTGTCTGATATTTTCACAGGATTTATACTTTGGTTTGGGGTTATGTGTTTATATATATTTAGTTTTAGCAGATGACCGTATATTTATTTATTTTGGCAATATCATTAATCGTTCAGAAGACTTTTATCCCCAATCCCTTAGTTTTCCAGACAGACCTAGAACATCTGTTTGTAATCCTCTCTTTGACATTGCCAACACAAATTAGTCTTGGAAACTCTCTTCACATCTTAGCTTAAAATGTTCACAGACATTTTCAAGGTTCATGAGTTTTACAAGAACAATCAATATCTAATATGCTCTGATCCAGATTTCCCCCCAAGTGTCTTAAAAGTAATTACAAATATGAACCTAGCAGTTCCCCTTTCCAGTCATGTCGGTTAAGAAATTTCTGCTGTCTCTTGTTGGTTGAGATACTGCTGCTGCTCACCTTACCCATAGTTTAGGATGAGGAATGTAGAAAAATAGCATAATATGGTTGTGTGTGATTCATCCATCAATTCTATCAGTCCTTGCCTTTTTTTTTTTT
>VXBN01009121.1:0-94818 GCA_013397395.1 Sinosuthora webbiana | reverse complement strand
TTTTTTTTTTTTTTTTTGCAAAAAACCGGAACTTCTGGAAGTTTTTGTTTGTTTGTTTTTGAATGAAGGCAGTTGTCCAAGCCTTAGGGATTTTATCTCTTGAAGAAGGGCTCATCTTCAACAGTGCGAAGACCTAGTATCATGCTGGGATCTTTTTATCAAATTAGGTGAAAAAGTAGTATTATATGAAATACAAAACCGTGGCCCTGATTCAAGAAATTATTCTGTGCCAATGTCTTCCATAATATGCTCCCAATTTAACGGTGGGAGACACCTGGCAAATATATATCTGTATGTTTATATATAATAGCATAAAGGAAAGATTTTCAGTTTTGTGAATGTTTCTGTTGTGAAGAAATTTTACAAAGCTCAGGGGTTACTGATGTGAAGCTAACACATTTTATTAATTACATGTAACCAGCATGCACTTAGCCTTACTTCAGAAAGACTGGTGCACAGCAGAGGGGATGCCACAACTCAGCCCTGCTGAGTAAGGGAGTTCCAGAGCATCAGAAATACTTATATAGGAGCAGACTTAAAATTCAGTCTGCTTTAAGGGAGAAAACAAGAATTATTTTGAAGTAAGAACACAGCTTAATTAAAATATGTAATTTCTCTAATCGACTCCGCTGGACATATATTCTTTAAATATAACCTGTTCAATGTGAAAGGCATCATACCAGTAGATTAAGCACTACATGCCCTTTTCAAAATACAGTTTAGTTTTAAATTAAATAACCCAAATCAGTGTGGATCATCTGTGGGTTAGATTTCAGACTTGAAATCTGAGTGGTTCCTTGACTGAATGGAATTTTGTTCCATGGTTTGGAACTGTGAAGAAATCTCATTGTCCTCAAAGGTGAATTTTGCCATGGTAACAGGAACCGCATTGTGCTGGGATAAAGGTATTCTTTACCTTTTTGTCATTAGTTTTATTCTTCCTATATTGGAATGTTTTAATAATTTTTATCTTTTATTAGCAGAGTACTGCATATACATGCAGCACTTATAAATGTGTAAGTTCTGATATTCCTCAGACAAATATTTTAGTAGTGGGACTTGTGTTTGACTGAGCTGTTCCCTTTGCTACTTCTTTGTGAACCCAATTGATCTCTTTTTCAGATGGTGTATTCAGGTTTTGAGAATTCCACCAAAAGGAGAAGCCAAGTCATTTCATGTGGAATTCTTATATTCAGCTAAAACTGTAGGTGTAATTTGGGTTCTTTTAGCTGTTTTAATAAGCTATGTGAAATTAATAAGAGGCATTAATCCACTTGCTAGCTGAGAAATACCCCCAGTTATTAACAGCCAGCTGTCTTGATTAAAATGAAGCAAACCAGAAATTCCTAACTCCCAGACTACACCTGCATCCCCTACTGTTTATGCTGGCAATTCTACTTTGCTTTTTTTGGTCAGACATTAAAAAATAACCTTCTTAAGTGAGTATTTCCTGCACAGCCTCAGGAACCAGAGTGACAGAGGTTGGGTGTTTGCCTCTCGGTCTGCAAGTCACTTGGTCTTGCACCTGTCCTTTGGAGGAATATTTTCTCTGCATCTCTGATGTACAACTAACACATATTGATGCTTTCATAAGAAATACTCAAATCAGTTTTAACTTGAGTACCTGTTGCAGTCATATGACAATAGTAGAGGCTCAGCATAAGCTACTTAAAGCTTTTGGCATGCTGCAGTGTGTTTGAATGAAGCGTGCATAGGAGAACATCTGGCTCTCCATTTATAATGACAAAGTAAACAATTTGGATGTAAAGTTTGACTGGAGACCAGAATTCAAGCAGTAAAGTAAGCTAAATGTGGGGGTTATGTAGATCCCTCTGATACTGTACCAGCCTTTCCAATGTGCACAAGTCACTTGTGTGCGCCGACAGAGCTGTTGAAGGGGGCAGGTGCCCAAGGTGATAAGGAATCTCTTCTGAGTTTCACTGTGTTACTGCAGGAGTGGTGGTGGATGTTCAGAAAAGGTGATGAGTTAGAGTGCAACATTTTCAGGAGGAAATAACATATAAGAGATGAAAAGTCAGAATAGGAATAAAATGCCAGTAGAGGTGGTTTATATATAGATAAGAATATATTCATGTATATGCATGCACTTAAAAAACTTTTTATTTTGCAATCTTGATGAAAGTGAAATTTTTATAAAACAGGGTGGTTGTGATGGATCATTTCTTCCTGCAAGCTTTTTCAGCTCATTGATTTGAGGCATGGTTGACTTTAGAGATTGCCAGAGGCTCATTTTTCTCAAATATGTACTGCAGGCATTTCTTTTATTCTGCAAAGCAGAGCATTGCTTTTGGTTATTTAACTTTTACTGATACTTATAAGCCATATCAGCAGTGGCATACATTAACAAAATCTCCAGCTCTCTCCCAGCAATTGCCTATCACAATAAACCTTCGCTTTATTCCTTTGCAAATAAGGAATAACATATTTCTCATTTTCCCGTACTGTGCTCTGCAGCGTCTCATTCCATGGTTGTTGAACTGAAACAAATAATCTGATTTCACTCATGACCCATACCATTGCTGAAGCTATGGTATAATGATTAAAGGCTCATATTTCTTGGCCATGGAGAAAATGAAATTTAACTGAAGACTTATAATGATGTAAAAGTAGTACCTTCTGGAACATAAACCCCAATTTTAACTAGGTAATTGTGCAAAATCCATGGCCAATCCATATCAATTTGTGATTTTCCTTATTAGTTTAAATCTCCTTGCTGTGTCTATGCCTGTTTCAAGCGTCTTCAACAGCAGAGGCAATTTCTGAAATGGAAAGGTGTGCACTGATGTACTGTCATTGGGACAAATCAGCAGGAAGGTAAACTGCAATCTCTTATCTTGTGACAGATATTATGGCTTGGCAGCTCCTCTTCTTTTAACATTTGCTATGGAATGTTGTAAGAGAAACATGAGAACTGGTAGCTAAGTGTGGGGAAGCATGCAGTATGTTGAAATTCCCATGAATTAATTAAGAAATAGGTTTTTAAATTAAAATAATAGTTTCAGATTTTTAAAATCACTTGGTTGTTTCTCATGTTGATGCAATATCATTATTCTATTGCCTGATAAAATGAGCTAGAAATGGAGATGCTTTAGTTTAAGAACACATGGGAATTTTTATTAAAAATTCAAGATGGAACAAAAGTAGTTCCAATAGTTTTATTTTCATTTCTACATTTTTTGCGAGTATTATCTGTGCTTCTTCTCTAAAATAGTTTCAGGGAGACACTAAATTATTTTGAATTTCTGTAGTTTGAATAGATCTCTTTTGTGAAGGTATTGACTGTAGTTAGAAATGTGGCAATACTAATTACAGAACCAGTTTGTGAGAGAGGGCTGCCGTTTTCAGGCATGCCTGAGCATGTGCATATCTTTAAACACATCAGTTAGTGAGATAGAAATTTTCAGGATTACTCCTGGGGTTTGATGCCTTCCCAGTCAAACTGTCAATTTTTTGGCAGGAAAAATTTTACTGAAGCCAGTGATGACATGGAGCTCTAAAATACATTTTGGAATTGGGCTGGTTTCTTTAAAAAGACCTTCTTGCTGGAAATGGGCAAATTTTAAAACTTTGAGGAATGTATAGTTTTTGCTAACTGAAAAGTTCTGTAGAATGGGTGGGAAGTAGGCTTAGGGAAATTAACACAAGGGCTCACAGCTGTTAGATTATAATTACTTTTCTTCCCTGAAAATATATGGGTGTCACTATAGTTAGAGGCATTTCTTTTGACTAATTTTTTGCTTCTCCACTGAAAAAAAAAGAAAAAGGAAACTTGGATAACTCCTCTTTGAAACTGAAGAATCATCTATTACACTTTTAGCCATCAGATGTCACCAGAGTACAGAGAGTAAGAATTAGATGATGTGGAACTGGTTTATGATTTCCCTTGGCTGTTGATTTTGGACTGGGAAGGCTCCAGCCCTGGAGAGGCTTTCTCAGATCAGTAGTCTCAGCATCTTGGCCAGTTTCATCGTCTCTGTGACTCTCTTAAATTCAGAATATTGAGCACAAAATGGGTTCAGCGCCTTGTCCTACATCCGTAGGGGCATTGACACCGGTGAGGCAGGGGAGGAAGCAAACAAGAGGTGAACAAATACCATCACACACTTCAGCCTTGTTATTTCCCTGCCTGTTACAGTGGCATAACTGGCAGAGGCCTTGAAAACCACCTGTGTCCCCACTGCACACGTTGTGCTGGGATTGCTAATTAGGTCACGTACCTCATTTGCTCCCCACTCTTGGGTGGTGGTGCCCTGCCAGCTGTGTGGGCCACGGCCTCTGCTCTGTCAGGTGCTTTTTGGGCAGCCCTGAGCAGTGCCTGGGCTTTGCTGTAAGCACTGAACCTGCAGTGGCTCAGCTGAGTCTGGGGGTGTCTGCAGGAGTTCCAGTACCAGCAGGTTGATTAAAATACAAGAGACCCTGACAAAGACCTTTGGGAACCAGATGTGGCTCCAGTGAGTTTTTAAGGATTTTATGCATTGAGATTTGAAAAGTTTAGTGGATATGTTTTTTAACAGTAACATTTCTTCCAGGCAATGTGGCATTATAAATGGACTTAAGGGCTTTTTAGTTGTAAAGCTTAACTTTAAGTTTTAGCTGTTATATGTATAGTCCTGGTTGAAGGTCTCGTTTTCCATCAGTAACGGTGCAGTGCAGGTCTGTGAAAATAACAGTTTGGTTTTAACTGCCTTATAGGAGTCAACAGTAAATAGATGTATATGTTCTGCATTTTCTGAATAATTTCTATGTAGCATTGCTGTTCCTATGCTAATATGAAATACCTTCATTCTTACTGGTGAACATTTCCAAAATTTCCAAAGCATTAGTGGAATCCACCTTTCAGTGACATGTACAGGAGGGACACAGAAGGGAAGACATCCTTCTGTATTGACATCCAGAATCTGTTGGAGAAACAAGTGAGAAATGTGACATAAGAGATTTTATTTAAGCACTTGATAGGAAGAAGCTTTGTAAAATGTTTTCAGATGAATGCTTGGAGGTGCCACTCTGATGTGAAATGAAAATTGCCAGAAGGAGTGTAAAAGGATTTGAGCCTGGTAGGGAAAAAACAAGAGTTGGAGATATAAAACAATGCCTTTGTAATCTAGAAAGGGAGAAAGAGATTCTGAAATGGGAAAGGTGTTGAAATAGAGTAAATTAGAGAAAAAAAATATGAACAGTGCCATGCAAACCAAAATGCCTGCAAAGCTGGAGGTAATAAAATGACAGGGAAAGAACTGATAAAATACAGAAGATTTGAAAAAAATACATGATGGAATGTATTTTTTACATTTAACATGTCAGTTAATGGTAATTTAAAAGATTATCCATCCAACTAGACTGAGAGAGAACTGCTTAGGCAGCTGTTTGTAAATTTATTACAAGTGTTTATATACTTGCTAAAAGTGATCTTCCTTTAAGTTTCCCCAGTGCCTCACAGTTGTGTAGAATAGTTTTTGGGATAAACAGTGATACTCTCAGGAATAGTCTGCATTTCTGAGAGGTGAAGGTGGACTCGATATGAGAAGCGCTTTTGTCTGAGGGAAGCTTATGTGAATTTAAAGTGCATCCCAAGAGAAACAGTTACAGCAGAAAACCATCCTGTGCTGGAGGGCTGGATCGAAGTGGGAAGCAGAATTACAGATGTCAAGAGCATTTTCACGTCCTTCTAATGCAGAAGTCTTCATTGGGTTTTTATGAGTTCATGACAAGACCACTTCAGATGTCTTATGAGACCTCACAATATCAGATTGCACCTGAGATGGAAACAAGCTGTTTCTCTGCCCTTTCTGCTATTTGATACAAGCTAATTTTTCCTGTGTTTTACTCCCATTTTCTATTTTTGCAGGTTCTTCAGCTTATAAGTAAACAGAACTGACTATACTGTTCCAGTCACCTGTATTTGAATCTTAACTTGGATGTGATCTGACCATAAGGGCTAGGTTAAGCAGGTTAAAAATGAAGAGTTCACTTGATGTATATTCTATTCCAGTTCTAAATCTACAGGGCAAAAAGCACTGGAATTTATTTTGAGACTATGTTGGTCAAAGATTTTTGCTTGAAATATTTTATTTTTTCGTTCATCACTTTCAAAATGTGTTCCCTAGGGAATGCAAGATCATCTGGGCATAGATGTTCACATTTGGAAAAAGAAAAGCAAGTGAATAGGCAGGCATTGCAGGACCTCTAAAAAATGTTTATGCTAAATATATAAATGTGGTAAAGAAAGGAAAGGAGCGAAAAAAGAAAAAAGCTTATGAAGATATTCTTCTCTGAGAGGGTCAGAGGAGTTTGTATTTCATTGAAAATGATACATCTATATGATCCCGGAGGTAATACTAGCAGGATGTAAATATTTACATCAGTATGATATTTTAGGGTAACAGCTTTGTTTTGGTGGAACATTGACCTATGGGTTAAAGAAAAAGCTACTTAGATATACAGCAGATTAATGAACAAATTAATCATTTTTATAGGGAGAAGTGAAAGATGGGATGTTTTATTATACTTGGCTTCATTGGATTTTAACCACATGTTCCAGAAATGAGTGTATAGAAATATTGCATGTAGCTTTTTTTCCAGGTTTCTAAGTTATAGACATGACCTTTTCATATTTTGAAATATAATCTTAGTCTTTCATAGTATTTGGCTTTCTTCTTTGATTGAAACCCCAAGGTGGAATGAATGTCCTGTGTGACTGAAAATAATCTGTTTAAGCCTGAAATTGCTGGAGGCGTGTTGGCGTGCCCACTGCAGGGAAACCTTGGAGATGGCCTTGATTTGAGGGCAGCTGTGTGAAAGCTGCTGTGCAGGGCAAGGGGAAAAGCTGCCACAGACAGTTTGTAGTAGTTACCTGATACTCTTGGAGCCAACTTCTGCTGTGGTGCTGTTTCAGTGCTCGCAGTGGGGGACAACTGTGAGTTTTTCTGGGAGAATAATTGCAGTATTTTCACATAACCACTGATTTCAGTTGTGATGGTGTTTGTTTTATTCATTGTGAATGTTGATAAAGCGTGTGTGTTCATACATATACCATGTGTGTACTTATATAAATGTAAAAGGTATGATATTCCAAAGCCAGTCTTGTCTTCCAGAACAAAAAACTCACTGTTTTGGGATATGCTGAATGCTTCTCCTGAACAAATTTAAGGGCCTTGGTACTACTGAAATTCCTTCTAAGGTAAATCTTTTGGTTTTCAGTAGAGAGATTTTCTTGTATTTTCATGTGTAGGTTAGGATGAGAGGTAAATGTTGAATGGAGAAGTAGAATTCAAAGGTAAGATTAAATTTCATGCCAATTTGAGGGCCATATTTTTTGGTATTTCTTCTTGTAAGTTCCTTCACTAATTTTATTGGAAAGCACCACATCTGAAGCTTACCACCATTTACCAACTTAGTGGAGAGGAGTATCATTCTGTTCTTGGTTGTATCAGAATAAATACTACACTTCTGGCATCTCTATTTTCAAAATATCAATGTGGTTTTTTTTCAGTTTAACTATGGGAGCGACATCTCTTTGTGGCTCTAGGTAACTTTTTGATTTCAGCAAGGAATGTCTCACCATTCTTTTTCAAAATAGTACAAAGAGGTTTTGAAAAACAAACACTTTCTTATCCAAATCTGGCAATACTTCAGTCACTGGGCGAACACAAAGACCAGTTTCTACGTAGAAGTAAATGAAATCTAGTACTCGGATGTCTTTTTATTACTTTTTTTTTTCCCAGCCTTGACTTTGGCTCCTGCAACCTCCAAAAGAAGAAAAAAACTAAAATTCCAATGTAGATTGTCAAGAAAGGTTATATTACAATGAAGAAATTACTGTAGACCCTTGCAAATTTTACTCAGAATATGTTTTTCACAGTTTGCAGACCAGGTATTCTTCAGAAGAAAAAGTAAGATGCAGAAAAGACTGATGGGAGATATACCTAATACACAAAACCAGAGAAAAAATAAGATTCAGAAGCTCTTGTCAGCTAAAGTCATATGACCCATACATCTGTTGAGTGTGTATTTTAAAACCAAATACAGGCTGTACATATGTAAAAAATATTTGTAAGATTTGAACAGAACTGACACCCATTCTAAGCAGAAGGATCATCTTTTTCCTCATCCATTTGATGTTTTCCTTATGGAATATATGCAGAAATGTTTCAGGGTGTTAGGTAGATGTCTGGGTATAAGAAGAATTACAGAAAATAACAGCAAATGAGCATTCAGGGTTACAAATAAGACTTCAGAAACCAAGACTTAAGTTTTGGGGAGTCATCCTGAGTGCCAAATTTTTGTTTCTGTTAGTCAGTAGTGTCCTTTAGAGTGTGAATTACCTTAACTAACTGTCCGTCAACATGGTAGGTGCTTTGGTTGTTCATGTGTTTTTTTTTGTTTTTTTTTTCAACCTGGACCATGCAATAGCACTTCTGTAGAAGGTTCAGGTATGACATAGATGATCATTTTATTTGGAAATAAAGTAGGTGTGTTTTCCTTGTATAAAAGGTCTTAGTTCTCACTTTAATAATGACTCTGATCCTTGATGGTTAGCTGTAGTTGCTATCTTGTAACTCTAATTCTACCTCTAAGAAAGCTACTTCCCAGTGCTGTTCTTAGGTTAAAAATATTAATTTGTATACTTAACACAATGAAATGTGCAAGTGGAGAATATGGGAGATTTTTTCATTACTTTTAGGAGCAGGGAATTCAAAGGCTTCTTACCTGGTGTACTCTTGTTTACCCAGGTCCAGTGTGGGACCTGAGAGCAGTGTACAGAGTAATCTTAGGGCAGAAAAGCCTGGCAGCCTTATTTCAGAGCCTGTGGGCCATGGGGCTTATGGAAGATGTCTTCTCCTCTGCCAACTCATCCCAGACTGCAGAGCAGGTCCAGGGTCCTGGCAAAGGGAAAGCCATGAGCCTGCCAGGCTGAGCCAAGTCAGCACCCAGGGCACCAGAGGGGCTGGGAACTCCTGCTGTGGGCACAACTCACTGGCTGCACAGTTGTTGCTTGCCCAGGGCTTGGATTTGGGATGTTGCAGATGCATGTGCCCCGAGATTGTGCTACTTGGTCCCCAGCACTGTTCATCCTTGTCCCCAGAGCCATCTTCCCCACAGTGCCTGGTGCCCATGTGAGTCAGCAGTGGGATAACAACTGGGGACCAACTGTGTTGCTACACCTCATTATTGGGAGAGAGGTGTGGTGAGAAAGCTGTAATTGCATTTAATGTAATCCCTATGCTCTCAAATCTACCAAATATAAGATGGCTGTTTGCTCTTCACAACTTTATTTTTATTATTAGAAGACAGAGGCATATTAGTTAAAATGATGAATGACTTCTTTGCTTACTGTAGGTATTGATTGCTTTCACTTTGTGACAGGTCTGAAATGCACATACTTGAGAAAATCCAAGTAGACTTCATGCCCTTGACAGGCTTGACTGAATTGCAAAGGTCTAAGAATTTGTTCAGGAAATTAGTTCAACTTGACATGCATTGGAAAGAGCTGCTCTTTTCATTCATGTATACAGGGCGGGATTATTAACTGAAAAACAATATCAACAACAAAAATGCAAGAGGGGATTTGTGTGAGATAGTCCTGTTTTCCTGCAAGGTATGGAAGAAGCAGAAGTGTAAATAAACTACATAGAAAAAGGCATGTTGAATGCAGTCTGGTAATCAGTTCTGTTCTATCTGACACTTATCTTTTGAGTAGGGCTGAAAGTCAAGTGCTTGCAATCAGCAGAGAAGTGTAGATGTATTTCCATTATAAATTAAGTAGTCTAATTGTATTTGGTTGACTTTTGTTGTGGTATTTGAAATTTTATTAGGCCATTTCCTGGCAAGCAGAAGTATTATGTGATGTTTTTAAAAGTGCACATATTTTTTAAGTTATGAGAGTTCAGGTGTGGCTCTGATAGGATCTGACAGTCCAGGCAAACCCTTGTTAAGCTCTTCACCTCCTTCTTAGGATTTTAAATGTGTATTAAAAAACAAATACACCCTCTGGGGAGGGTGTGCCCCTTACTTGGTTTTTCCTTGTCTCGTAAGTTTTCTTTTGTTTCCTGTCCATATCCATCTCTTGGAAATTCTTCTACCCACCTCTGCATTTGGGGTTGGTTTTTTGCCTTTGCAGTACACATTGGAAGAGCTAATTCTGGGAACGTTGTTTGCAGACCATAATGATGACAAGATTTAGCAATAACCCAATTCCTTAGAGGAAAGATTCTTAACCTGACCATAATACTAGAGGTCAACTGACAACCCCTGCTTACTTTACACATGTGGGTTTTGGTTTTTGTTGTTGTTTTTGGTTGTTTGTTTTAGTAAAGACTAAGATGCTTATTTGTGTTTGTTGTTTCATAAGGGGTTGTGGTCATTTGCAAAATCTTGTTTATACTGTGTTGGAAAATTAATAATTCATTTTTAATTACTGCATCTTTCCTTTTTTTTTTTGTTGCAGCAGAAACCTTTTTAGAGATTAAAGTATAACAGAATCCATTAGATCAAATTTTGTGCATTTTCTCATCCATGAAATCAGTCACATTAGGTGAGATGCAGCAGGTACCTTGTTAGGGATCTGTTACTATCTCCAGGTGAAGTTTACAGGTAATAAGAAATACATGAGAGTATCTGACAGTGACTTTAAAATTCCTTTAATAAAACATATGACATCAATAAAATATTAAGAAGGACAGAAATAAACGAGGGAAGTTGCCTTACTTAAAATGTTCTAAAATACACAAATCCTCTGTATATCAGTATGTTAATCTGACTATAAAGGATTTAAGAGGTAGTGCTTTAGATCATGGTCTTTTACACTTAGCATGCTGGGTAGCATGATCCAGAGATGTTATAAATACAAAGGAACTTTTCTTTTAGTCCAGGAGCGGGAAGAAGGATTGGAAGAGAAAGCAGTGATTTCATTAGCGGCTTTATTATGAAGCTCTCTGACAGGCATTCTACATCTACTTGTCATTCAAAGAAACCTCAAAGATGAATGGATAATTCATTCATTAAATGGCACCAGGAGGGAGTCACCTTATTGAAATAATCAGACTGGTAGTGTCAGTTTGACAAAAATTCCAGTTTTGAGTGATGATCCTTAGATTTTTGTGTATGTATTAGTTACTGCAGCATCCCTTGGGGATGCTGTTAACCCTTGGGGACAAAGGATACAAAGGAAATAGCCCTGCAAAGTATTGAAGCTTCCAAGGTTGCTGGGTATTTGGTGTTTTGTGGCTACATGTCTGCTAGTTGTGTTACAAAAGATGGAATACGTGTTGATGATTTGACACTAATGATTCCAGTAAGTCCTGGCATCTCTTGGAAAATTGCCAGGAGATATAGCAAGGCCAGGTATGCTTGCAGTGTATGAGGGTTATTGCATCTAGCCTTCTCATGGAAGAATGTGAAAACTGTAGGAAAGACTTCTCTTATTGTTGTGGGTATCCATTCATTTAAAGTCAGCTTCCAGAAAGTTTTAATTACTCTGCTTTGGAAATCTGCATTTTACCTGTTGCTGCTGGGACTATGTGGTACTTCAATGTGTTTGGGACTTAAATTGCATGTGCGCTGTTGTCAGTATCTGAACTCATTGTTGTGCTTTGATGAATGAGATGTGGAACAAACAAAGTCTGCCTTCAAAGTGTTTTTGCTCTGTCATTCTGTAGAAGGGTGAGCACTTAGACATTCAGCTAATACTACGTAGCAATAAAGAGAAGTTTCATCAAGGCTGCTGGCAAGAGTGTACAATATTGACTACAAAGGAGGTATTTAAAGACAGAGAGGCCAGAAGGTCCTTGGTGACCTATGAGACCCTACAACCAGGTAAAAACAGCGTTGTTAAGGGTAACAGGGACATGCTGTAGAGTGACCATCTCGATAGCTGTGCATGTGCATCTGGGGAGTTGGAGAGCTAACCAAAGTTCTACCTGCTTGGCCATCTCTTTTTGTTCTAGGTTACTCTGACATGAGCTTCTAACCTAAATAGAGAAATATATCCTCCTCTATCGGGATGTGGTTAAGGTTGGGTCATTGCTTAACCTTGAAGGTGAAGCAGCTCTCCCCAGCTGGCAAAATGAAGATTTCACACTTGTTTCTAACTCTGAATCATCCTCAGGCATTGCATCTTAAGATCAAAATACTATTGTGCCTGTACAAGATTTTAGATTCTGTTTATAGAAATCCAACTGTTGCTAGTTTTTTCTGTCTCCAGGGCTGGCTTTTCAGGTAGGAAGGTAAAGAATGCTGTATGAAAACATCTACTTATATCTGAAATGTTTATAAATTACTTTTCTCCTGGTAGTTAGTTTGAATACCTACAAAATACTGTGTGACCAAATAGGGATTTTTATGCAGTACAAATGAAAATATTTTTACTTGATTGTAATGATCTGTTCATGATGCTCTTCTCAATCTTTGACCAATGCAGCTGTCTAAACTCCCCAAATGCCTATACGATTCCTAGAGATAATGCATCAGCTCTTACTTTTAACAATTCAAACATAGTAAAACTCTGATATATTAGCAAAATACCTTCCCTACTTGTGGGACTTGAGGGAAAGGAGAGGTGTTTTTTTTTCTAGAGGATGCTCCATGGTATTTCTGGTGTGCCCCTGCTCTTCAGTTTTGGTGTTTATCCAGAAGTTCTAGATTGACGTTTGTGGGCATGTTGGTTCTGTCCGGTTTGCATGTGGCCTTTGGATAGTGTTCTACCTTTTTGAAGTCACCCACAGAAATTAAGATTTGGGAACAACTGAGTGGTGTAAATAAAAGAAGGTCATGTTGTAAAGCAGTTGGTCTGGGCATCTGACTATATGGTATGCAGTCTCTAGGTGGCTGAAAGCAGCAGGGGAGTTTTCTTTTGGTAACAGCAGAGACAGCAAATTACATCTTTTAATTGCATCAGTTGGGAGTGCAAGTGAAAAGGTACTGATGTGTAGACACCAAGCATCTTGCAAACCTTCATCCGATCATGTAAACTTGCCCCTTCAATTTGAAGTGGGCTGTTTTAGACTGTTATTTCCTAATTAAACTGTAAAGCTGAATTAATCTATATAATAAGATTTGGGGCAGCTAAATGTAAAACACTGTAGCAATGCAAAGATACCACCACTAAAATTACCTTTCGAAGGGAGCAGTGGTATGACTGACACCTCTTTCCTTGCCTTGTAGAAGGATGGAGAAGGAGGTACTGAGGAATAACTCCTGGTGATAGTCTGGGTGTAAGGGAGCTGTGTTCAGCCCTGTGCAGCTCACAAGGGAATGGTGGAACCCAGTGAGGTACCTGTGCTTCTTCACTAAGGTCAGAGGGGTGGCCAGGAGGAAGTCTGAGGGGAAGTAGTAAGGGTTGTGCTGTCCACAGAACCCAGATAATGTAAATCGCCCGCCTTTGGTTTTGATAACAACAACACACCATATACTGTTTTCCCAGCCTAATGAATGACCATAACCCACATAAGCAGCCTTGCACGTTAAGAAATGAAAGTGAACACTTTGCAGTGTTACCAGAATAATGCATCATGTTCAGTATCTTCTACAGGAAAATGAAAGGGAAGGAAAGCCTCAAAATCTGTCTCATTTCTACTCACCTGAAGTAAATATCTTATATATTTGAGGTACAAGATTTGCTCTGTGTCTGCTTTCACATTTGATGCTTACTTAGTGTCTAAAAATGTACAGAACTTCAGTGGTGGTTTCTTAAGTCAAATAACTAAATTAAGACACTATCAGAAAACAGTACTGCAGCCAGAAGGTGCTTTTAACCTTTAGATTGTAATGTATAGAGCTCGTAGTTCTTCTAGTTTTCACTGGATTTTTATACTTCCCCCATGAATTTTTTTTTTTTTTTTGTTTTCATTGTCCACTGATCAGAAGTGTTTCCTTAGAATAGAAATTTCTGCTGACATGTCAACTTTGGACTGTGTTATAAAGATAAAATATGATGTCACAGCAGCAGGTTCATAGCAAGGTCTTGTTTAAGACAGATAGTGATGCTTGCTTGCTAAAGACAAGACTCAGATAGTAAATAGATTAGCTAGTTGTATTGCACAGCTCTAATTACGATGTTATCTACAAAATCAAACTCCTGAGAGTTACAGCTACATGACAAAAGCACATTTGATAATTTTCCTGTTGATCCAAAGTGGCCCCAGAGGTGCTCAGTGACACAAGTAAAGGGTTATGATTATAGCTTTGAATGTAACTATGTGCAATTTATTCTTGCATTACACTGCATTTTAGACTATTCTTGTTTTTAATTTATTTTTTGTGATTTGGAATATTTGTAAATTACTAATTAGGTGAGAAGGGTAAGTACAAAATTCCATCTGTATTTATAACTTTTTTTTTTTTCTCTCTAAACAGGAATGTAAATCTGCACAGGTGCTCTCAGTGCAAGGTTGCTAAATACTGTGGTAGATCTTGTCAGGTAAGATGAAAAATAACAGCTATGAAGTGTTTAAAAAATAGACATTTGAATACTTTTTTTACAGTGTCTCCATACATTTTGCATGTTGTCATACCTCCACACTACAATTTATCTGTAGTTTTGGACAGGGTGGGTAAACATGCTGCCTTGTTTTATTTCAGTATTTCTATAGCTAAAAATGTAAGATTCTGATTAGTACAAAACACTTAACTAAATTGAAATGTGTGGTGTTTGACAGTACTTGGTGAGAGGGGAGGAATAACTCTTAAACTTCATTGTCTGTAGCTCTAAGTCAATTTTGCAGTAAAACAATTTGTATTTCAAGAGTACATTTTATAATGGTAAATTCTAAATTCCAGTTTTTTAAGAGGAAATAAGGGTCAAGAATGTGTTGAGAAGAGAAGGCCTTAAGGAAAACGGCATTTCTGAGGAGGCTTTCAAAAAGAAAAGTGGTGCATGGCAGCAGGACAAGGGACAACAGGCTTAAGTTGAAAGACCAGAGGTTCACATGGGATACAAGGAAAAGCTCTTGACAGGCAAGAGATGGGACAGGCTGGTCAAGGTGTTTGTGTGATCTCTGTGTTTGATGGTTTGGAGACCCTACTGGATGAAGCTCTGAGCTGGGTTTGACCCCAGAGCTGACCCTGCTTTGCAACTGGAGATCTCCATAGATCCATTCAACCTGACTTATCCTGTGATTCTATCCTATGAAATATTTCACAAAGGTGAAAAGTTCTCAAACACGTAAAATCTTAACTTTTGTATTTGACTTGATATATAGGATTGCCTTATAGAAGAACACTTCAAGGTTTAAATGGTTCGTCATGGTTTTGCACTGTGATTTTTTTTTTTTGTGGTGGTGGTGGGAGGGTGAGGATTGATACTGGTTGGGTTTTTTTGGTGGGGGGTGTGTATGTTTGTTTGTTTTTTTTTCTTTTCCCTAAATAGAGAAAAATGATCAAAGTAGACTAACAGTGATACTCTATAACTTTTTAAGTTAAGTCTTTGACATCCCAATGAAAACATCATAGAATTGTTTGTATTGGAGGGGACCTTAGAGATCATCTAGTTCCATGGGCAGACACCTTCCACTAGATCAGGTTGCTCAAAGCATTGTTCAAAGCATGCCATTCAACCTGGCATTGAACACTTCCAGGGATGGAGCATCCACAGCCTCTTTGGACAACCTGTTGCAGTGTCTCACCACCTTCACAGTACAGAAGTTGTTCCTAATGTCTAAGCTAAATATACTCTCAGTTTGAAGCCATTTCACCTTGTCCTATCACTACATGCCCTTGTAAACAGTCCCTCTCCAGCTCTTTTGTAGACCCTCCCCCCCCCGCTTAGAGTACTGGAAAGCTGCTGCAAGGTCTCTCAGCCTGTCTGCACAGGAGAGGTGGTCCAGCTCTCTGGTCGTCTTTGTGGCCCTCCTCTGGCCTTGCTCCATATTCTTCTTGTGTTGGGGGCCCCAGAGCTGCATGCAGGACTCCAGGTGGGATCTCACCAGAGCAGAGCAGAGGGGCAGAATCCCCTCCCTGACCCTGCTGGCCACACTGCTTTGGATGCAGCCCAGGACACATTTGGCTCTCTGGGCTGTGAGTGCCCATGGCTGGGTTAAGCTTCTTGTCAACCAAGGCCCCCAGGTCTTTATCCCCAAGTCTTTCTCCTCAGGGCTGATCTTGTCACATATCATGTGCTTCTGTAAACAATTCTGCCTTAATATAATCTGTAGTGTTCTCAAGAGATACCACAAATCCTTCCTTTTGGGGATTAAAACATATGGGGAGGGAAAAGAGGAAGATCTGTAATTTTGATTCATTCTATGGCAAATGTGTGCAATATAGATTAAGTGCTTACTGTGTAGCATCAATAATAATGCCACAGGTAGATTTGTTATGGGAGATCATAAGGAAAACATGGCCGTGAAGACTATAAAAGACCAGAGTACTTGCTAGGTGAGTTTAATATCTTCTTGGAGACTCATTGGTAAAGCTTTTGTTGGCAGGTCTCTAATGTGAAATGAGACTGCTGGCACTGACCTGAAAAAGCAAATCCAAAAGGTGTAATGCAATAACCTGTTCCAGCTTAGGTGTAGAGGCAATGGAGGTAGGAACTGGAGCTTCCTCTTTCTTCAAGGATTCATAAGGCATAGCCTGAAGCCATCTTGAGTGTCTTTGCTTTTTGTGCTTCCAGCTCTGGGGTTCACATCCTTGAAGCCTTCCGTAGTTGTAGGTATAGATTTCAGTGAGAAAGGCTACTGCTGCTAAAGTAATCTGCAGTTAATGTGCTATGTGTTTGCAGTTACATAATTTCTTGAACACTTTATATGAATAAATTAATACTGAATTAATGTATGTAATATCCTGTGATATTAGGTAGCGATGGAGAATAACAAGAAAAAGAGTTATTTTGTTGTCAAAGCAGTGAATTTATTGAGATTGATGATGTGAACCAGGTGATACAAATGAAACTGAGACCAGCCAGATCTCTTTGCTCTTGAGAACTGTCCTCTGATTCATATGTGTTCTAATAAACCATTGTGCTAAACCATTGTTCTGCTCTGGTTTTATAGCAGCTGCTAGGAAGGCTAAACCAAATGCTTTGTGCCCTACTTAGCCTCTGTAGCTTAAGTGCAATTCATTAATATGTGCACATCTAATTGAACTAATTGGTTAACAAATAAACAGTAGGGTATTGATGAAACTGCATTTTGCACATTTAAAAAAGTGAATATAGGCACAACTGGACTATTTTACTTCTATAAATACAGATAACTTTGAAATGCAAATTATGCGTTCGAATTTGCAGTTCACACTTAGTTGCAGAATGATTTGATTATTTTTGAATGTGTGATACTGCAACTCAAAACACAGGCTTAAAACCTGCTATTTTTCTGGAGTTTTGTAATTAATGCATTAAATGAAATCAGAATGAATATAAAAATGTGACTTAAAAAAATTTATCTCAGTAGGTGTACTGGGTCTAGAATAAAGGTGAATTTTGTGAAAGAAACTTCAAAGTAAATGCAACAGGGGGTTTATATTTCAGAGTGTACCAAAAAGAGCCATTTTTAAAGCTGTAAATATCGGCCTTTGTTTTAAACTGTCAAGTGGTACAAAAAGCTATCTTCAGGCTAACCTTAAGGAGAAGAAATAGTCTTTGGAAATGTCTGTCTTTTTGGAACTTGCAGTGAGATTATTTATTCTTTAAGGGAATATGTATGCAGAGCTGGTAGTCCTTTAGAAAACCTATATACAAATCAGAATATCCAGTTTTTACAAATCTCCATAATGTCTGTTTTAAAGATTATAAGTGAGTTGTTCCAAATTTTCAAAAATTCCTGTTATTTTTCTTTTTCAGGCCGGTTGAAGCAAGTTGTTTTCACTTTTACCACTTTAATTTAATTTAAAAAATATTAGAGATGTGAAACTGGGACGTATCACAAGAGATCCTTTAGGGTGACCATTTGGTTTTTGCCCCTATTTGGCATTTCCCTGTTGTAGCCCCTTTTCCACTTGTTGATGCCTAATTTCATGGGGTGCCTGCCTTCTAGCATTGTTACGTTGTTTGGGTGTCTCTCCAAAGGTAGGGTTATCACATCTGCTGCTCCTCATAATCACGACTGTGATCACCCCTAGCAATGTTTATTAATGTGGTGTATCCCATGGATTGGGGATGAATGGTATAGATTATAATCCCTGATGATGGAAGACTAATTTCAGGCAGAATTCAGAATGTGGTATTATCAAACATTTTTGAAATAATGTAGTAAAAGTAAAATGTCAAAATAAATTAAAAAAAAAAGACATTTTGTGAAAATTCAAAATCCAATCAATCCTGTAGAAATTACAGCTTGTTTGCCTTTAACAGATCAAAACCTTCCAATGGAAGGATATCCTGCTTTGTTGTTTTTGTTTTGTTTTGCTTTGCTTTTTTTTTTTGGTTAATCCACTCTAGTTTTTTATTATTTATAGCTTTTCATTAGCACATTAATCTGCAGGAAGCGTCCTTTTTTTTTGGTCTTGCATAGAAGACAAGGGAAACCTTTGTTTCATCAACATTGCTTAAAGATTTTTGTAGATTCAGTCTCCAAGGGGAGACAGCAATAGCATATGTCTGTGAAAGAATGGATGTGCATTGGCAAAACTGCTCAGCTGAAAATATGCAAGACATTGAAGGAATTTGTGAGGGGTCTTTGCCCATGACCTGAGCTAGCAGGAGGTGATCCTGGGCCTGGGTTGTGCAGGGAGGTTTTGGAGTTGGTGCTGGTTCAGCAGGCAGCCTCTCAATCTGCCACCAGTGAAGAGCTCTGTGCTGCACCATCTCTGTAGCCTTGTGGGTGCTGACCTTTTTCACTTGGGTGAGGTCTGAGGAATTGCACTTGGGGTACACTGAGAGTGAAGGAGAGACAGTACCTTGGGAGGAGATAAACAGAAGGATATTCTTTCCAAGTTCCTAAGTGTAGTGAATTTTGTTTTACGAGGGTTTTGTATTGCCCTGTACCATTCACTTGCCTTTCTTTGCCTCCTTCTATTAGTGTTCATTCTTAACAGGGGAAAAAGAAATCTTTGCAAAATTGGGAGACCTTCAGTGGCATGGAGGGGAAAGATTGTACCAGGTGGCCATGTCTCTGCACTACAGCATTTATACTCCTGCTAGATATAGGATATGAAAACCTTGACTGAAAGCCAGGATACACAGAATTAAGAAAACCTTCCCACCAAGAAATGTAGGACTAACAGAAGTCCAACCAATAAGTATGGTTAGAGACTGACTTTAAAAGTAGGTCTCTCCAGGGTCACAAATCTTTGTTTTCACGTTGTCCTATAATTTGTATGTTGTGTGGATAGTAAGAAGAAATATTGTTGAATTTCATTATATTTAATGCATTTGGAGCTTTCCTCTCTCTCCCTGACCATTTGGGAATAAGTGACTGGCAATCCCCATTCCAGCTCCTTCTGCAGAGGAATCAGAGTGATTCCTTTTTGTCATCAGTTTTGGCCAAAGTGCTGTTTCACGAAAGGCATGTGTTTGAACTATACTTATCACATGGGAATACTCTCAAAGAAACATGGCATATGATGCTATGTGGTACAGGATATTTCATCTCATTAGAGCTATATTAGTTGGGTAAGTTATTAATCATTTTTATGTCACCTCTAGCATGTTTAAAATTCTGTACAACATTTATGTAAAGGAAAAAATTTGACAGATAACGGCTTACTCCTAGAAACATTTTTAGTTTAAATTAGGTAAAAATGCCAATATAATTATATTACACAGAATGATGTCTGGACATTTACAAGCATGACCTTGTTTTTCCTAGACAAAGATAATTCTATTCAGCACTAAATACTTAACTTTTATTAGTCAAACAATATGTGACACTAACTGTATTTGGATTAATGCTTTCTTGGTTTCATTTTTCTCCCCTTGTAGAGTTATGGGTAAAAGAAATGAAATCACAAGTCTCTCATGTATCTGAAAGAAATAAAAAGTTCAGTTTATTTATTACGTGTAAGCCACAAGGGGAAAGAAATCCTGAATTAAATATAATAAGTGCTGGTGCTGAAGCTTCCTAAAATTCCCTCACTTAAATGCAGCTTACGAAAAAATTGTGTGATTGCCTTTGGAATCCTTATAACTCACTTGTCAGCATCTCCAGGTCTGATGTGCCCTTACACATAGCTCTGCCATTTTCTCTTTTTTTTTTAATAGCTGAACATGTAGTTAACATTAAGCAATCTATTTTTTTTTTCTTTGGCGCTCACCTAACAGAAACTGTTTCTCTGGGTTCATTTTTTTTCCCCCTTATTGCATATTTGCAAGAAAATGTGATCTTCAGAAGCCCTTGGTTCCGAGTACTTGTCATTTTAGCAATTTTTTGTTGTGCCCTGTTCTTTTAATTTGCTTTTAAAGCTATTTGAAACAGCTGTGTGACTTCAAACATAAACTGTGAATATGCAAATACAATGTGTAAATATGTAATATGCTAATAAATGGACTTGGAGTTTTTGTATATTATAAACAAAATTTTCTGCTTGTAGACACAGAAGACAGGAAAAAAAGTGATCCGAAATTTTCTTCTTACATGTTTCTTTAGCTGAAGACTCATTCTTGCTGCTCTTCTGCACTAATCTTGGGGCAACATGGAATGATAGAGGAAAAAAAGAGACATATTTCAATGTTTCCTTTATCTTGTCATCCTGACTCTTCCTTGCTATTGAGGTGTTAGTCTGTCTCTGCCATTCTAATCAAAGCGGCCCATGAAACAAAAGTTTCGGGTTTGGGTAATATATGCAACTAAAATATTTTTGGTCTGTCTTCTGTTTTGGTATCAGTGACCACTCCTGGTCTGAACTGTGAAAAGTATCACTAGCAGTCCTCCCAGCTGTGGGCATTGATACCTCATCAGCTCAGGGATATTTGGGGACAGTTTTTGCAGCAGTGGAGACCTGGCCATTGTGTTAGAGCAGCCGCATTTAGTGCAGTGAATGGACTCTGAAGGCCTCTGCAGGCTTGATTGCCGAGTGAACATGTGCCTGGGGTTTTCTGTATGTTAGCATCCTTTCTGGTTCTCTCCAGTCCTGGGAAGTAAGCAGCTAGATACTGTCTCTGCTTCATGCCACAACAAAGGAGAATCACTGTGTATCGTTTTGAGCATGTTTGTGTGCATATATGGTTACAGATAACTATATATGTAAAATATGTGTGTACATATAAAAAAGTAGGATACAGGCTATGTGAAATAAAATGCACTTTATTTTCTTTTTCTTCCTTTTTAAAATATCCTGATAGAAAGAAGCTTGGCTGGACCACAAGCAGGAATGCAGGTGTCTTAAGAGCATCGAGCCCAATTTTCCTCCAGACTCTGTCAGACTTGCTGGCAGGATTGTTTTTAAACTAGTAAGTAGTGTTCTTTTAGATTGATTCAGTGCAGCAAATTCTGATAAATGCTTTCTCACTCTACATTTTTAATGTAATTATGAGCTGCAGGGCTGAAGTGACTGGGAATGCTGAAAAAAATTAGACTGCAAATTGTGTTACAAGTTTACTGATTAGTTTGCAGAAATGCTGAAAGGATCAAGATATTCCAAAATGGACGTAACTAAGCTCGAGGGACGTGTTTATGGACTTTTTTTTTTTTCCCTGTGGCTATGTGGTAGCATTTGAAGCTTATTTCTGCCTGGAAGGTATACTTAGGGAGATACTATTTTTCCTTCAATACTACTGAAGTTATTGGTGCTTTTCTATTAACCTAATGAAGCCTCATTTGGTGTTGTTTGAATGAGTGGTAAGGACAGAAGCACTGGTAGCTAGCTAGCCCTTTTTTTAGAGGCCATAGTGCCAAGCTTTCCGTGTTGGATCCTCTTAATCTCAATTACCTTTAATATTTTTCTAAACTGTCTTAGAAGTCCTGGGTGTTTGACATTCCCACGGTTTGATTACCTTATATGGACTAAATTTTGTGTTAGTTTAAGCAGCTTACAAATGTGTGGGATTGTAAATCAAAAGAGATTTGCTTGTTTTCTTGCTGAACCTGCTATGATGCTGTCTGTGTTGGATAAAAGTGCAGGCCTTTGTTGTGGTCTGAGGTGATAAAATATGATTTCACATTTATTTTATACATTGTTGTGAAGAGTTTGTGCATGACAGTTTTTAAAGGGCAAATATGTACCTAGCAATACTGTGCATTAATTATAGTCACATGAACTCTGAAACTACAAACCTCATAAACTGATTTCAATTATGCTCTAAAGGGCTAAAGTAAGTTACTAAAGGTAAGCTGCCAAAGTGTTAAAAAAATTAAAATTAGTAAGAAATCTTGTAGCAAAAAAGAAATTTAGTTTTTTAGGATAGTTTATGCAAAGTCCTGGATTTATGTTGATGCTGTTGGCGTTATCTAATTATCTTATATGTTCATCACAAGAATAATCAGTCTTGTAGAGTGTTTTCAAGATAAAACATGCTATGTAAGTGTTAATTATCTGTTTTTCCTTTACAGCTCAGACTATCAGTATGCCCTTCTGAGAGACTCTACTCTTTTTCTGATCTTCAGTCAAGTAAGTAATTGCCAGCCAGATTTCAGGAAATACTTCCAAGGTCTGCTTTACGAAAGGGCCATCTGACTTTCTTGCAGCTTGCCTTCTGAAGGTTTGCTCTGTAGAGTAACAGAATCAAAGCCAAAAACCTCTGTGGGAAAGAACAGTTATTTCAAAGATAAAAGGAAAACCATGTCTGTTTTCTTGAAGCAAAACCTTCACCTGATTTTTTGCTTTAGGATTTTTATTTTTGCATTTTACAATGAACGTCTTCCCTGCTCATTTGTTAATTTACCCAATGTCTGCCTTACTACGTAGAGTGTCAATATTTCTATATACATACACAATAGTACAAATATTTTTACATTGAGGTTTTACTTTTTTAATACTTACGTGCTACTGCATAAAATTTCAAAGTAACTTCCAGAAATAGGAAAGAAAGTTAAATTTAAAAGGGATGTGTGTATATTTTTCTTCTATATGACCTTTCAATAGAGAAAAAAGATGAAATTCTGCAGTTATTACTTTCATGGCTTCACAATTTTCAACTGCTTGGGTAGAAAAAGATGTTCATTACAGTCTCTCAACAGAGAAAATGTTGAAATAGGAAATATTTTTTCCATATTTTGCGGCACTATGAAGACTTAGAAAAGAAGAAATAAATCCTTGGTTCATTTTTGCATCTTTTTTAGGGGGATTTTCTGGAGAGTAACGTCCACATTTTGATTTCCTCAATGTTTCTTAGTATTTTTCAGTTTTGGCTGCAAACCAGCTTTATCAATTGGTATAGCTAGTTAGAAATAAAATCCACATAAACATAAAAAATGCAATACATAGCATTAATTTTACTTCTGAACACCCTGATATTCTGCTGCCTTCTTTCAAACTGCAAGGGCAAAAGAACTTAATAAGGCAGCACGTTAAAATGGATAGAATTCAGGTATTTAAAACATAGTCATTTTCTGCAATGGATATCCTCAATTAATGTAACAGAAGTTTATGGAAAACAGATGCTTCAAATTGTTGAATTGAAATGTTCAAATTTCAAGTTGAAGTGATGTAGGCTATGGACTTTTCCTTTTCCTTGACCTGACTGGAGACAAGCGGAATAGTGTGATAACTTGTCTGGAGAGAAGCTTGGTGTTGAACAGGCCTGAGCTGCAATGGGTAGATGGTATAAAAGTCTGTAGGGTGGCCAGAAACTTCTGCTAAAATTCTCATTCTGAAGGAACTGGTGATATGGTCTGTGATACAGATGGGATGACTGTCCTCTCACTGACGCAGAAACAACTGGTACGTAGCCAGTTAGTTTAGGAGAAGACAAATGGGAGATCCACATGTAGTGTTTCATCTGTACTTTGAGTCTTAATAACAGTTCCTGTGGAATCTTCTTAAGTCCACAGCACCAAGTGTTTAGGACATTAACACGTTAACTAAAATTGATACTTCAGACTACAGTACAAATGCCCTAAGCACAATCTTATGTAAAGCTTTTGGCTGACTCTTATGTTGTTTTCCTGGCTTCCTTGTTAGAATGAATAGATGGTCTCTATGGTTTTAGAGTTAAAATAATCCAAAAGTGTTTTGGGTTGGCGTGAGAACTTGTAGTAGCTGTGATGTTTTTTGCTGCCTCTGTATGTTCCAAAAGCTCCTGTTATTTCGTAAAAATTTCCCCATTTGCTGCACAATTTATGAATGGTGTTGATAAAGCTTTTGTTTCTTTGTGTACTTAGTGGAATTTATAGGAAAATCAGAAATGCAGTTTCATTAGATGCCTAAGTACATAGGAGAAAAGATTTCTTTGAACAGAATCACATGAACTATGAATACAGGTTGTAATCTGAAACAAAAACATTCTCAGGAAGCATCTTTGTAATAGAAGATAATGTTTCAACACTAATCAGAAATGTGACAGAATTCTCATTGATACTCTTTTTATCTTCTTTTTTGTTTTTTTTCTCTACTTGTAATTCCAAAATATTTTATTTTTGAAAATTGTTATTGCCACTATGCTGTCTCATTTTGCTTTACACTATTAATTTTCAACATTACTTTATACTGTTGGTTGATTTTTACTGTGGGAGACATATAAACTGAATAGAAGAGTATAAAGTTTTATACACTTATTGAATAACTATCTGCTAAAACATATAATACATTAAAAAAACCACAAAACATGTGGAGGCATCCAACCCTTTATGAAGTTCTTTTCCAATCTCCAAATTTCCTTAAAATTCCTTTATATGCTCTGAAACTCAGATTAAATAGGAGAGGTGTCTTTGAGCATTGTTGCTTTTGCCAGTTCTCATTTATCTTAAGACAATTCCTTCCTTAGTTCTCTGGGCTCTCTGTATGTTACAGTAATTCAGAAATCATCTTTGTTTTTTACTTACCAAGACTCAGTATTAAGAAAATAGTTTGTGTGCTGTATTATGGGGCAGATATTTTGCTGCTTTACTTGTATAAGTATCAGTTACATAATTAAATCCCTATGTCTTATTTAGAACTTTTTTCATAGGCCTTTTATAGCATTTTGTCTCCTACACCAGGTTTCTTAAACAATTGAAAAAAGTTTCTTAAAAACAAAAGATGAAAACATTCACAAATTTCAGTTCAATTTGCTTTTGGCCTTTTTTTCTTATGTGCTTGGAAAACCAGGTCTTGATCATTTTCCATTAAGGTTCCCACTGGATTTTTTTCTGGATCATTAGCTCTGATGTCCTGGACAGATTCCAGTGTGGATAATTGCATTCTGCTTCCATCTCTGTCAGTTCTCCCTGAAGTTCCAGTTGGTTTTGGTATTCATGTTCACATCTGTCCTAAGCTACAGTGTCCATTTGTAACATGCTTCTTATGTGATTTCTCTTCTTTAGTCTAGGGTTGTTTTATTTGACAATGGTGAAACAAACACACCTTCCTCTCTTTGTTATAATACATTTTTCAAGGTATTAGAGATAGTTTAAGGTAAATCACATGTTGTCTTGAATAATTACACTTGAAGGAAAAAACATTTTTGTTTTTAAAGGAATATTATATAAGAAATGCAAGTGTATATTTATAACTTTTCTTTTATATTTTTAAACTTGATTTTTTCAGTCATCTAAAAGTTTCCTGCTTCTCTTGAAGATGCAGTGCTCACAGATACTATACTTTTCTATACCAGAGATTTTCTGTATGCTGTGAAAAACATACATGCCTGGATTTCTAGTATTTACGTTCATTCACGCTTTCAAAATCACCTGCAAACATCCACACTGTTAATTGCAGTTGGGTAGTGCTGTGAGCACCTACAGATGTTTATAATTAAATGACAATTCACCATTATGCAGAGATAAAATTGATTCATAGTGCATCATAAATCTCTGTGTTTTGTTATAGACCAGTGCTTGAATATGTTCAGCTTCACATTCTCCATTTTGCACAAACTGGTAGGAAAAAGAAAGTGTGAAGCAGGTAGTCAGGCAGTGAACTTGCTAGGGCAGCAGCAGTTTCACTCTGCGTGTGATCAGAGACCTGATGCATGCATAATCACTTAATTAGAAAATGAGATACTGGGATTCTTTCTGCTTCAGGATTTCTGTCTGTAAAACATGAATAGTGGTGCTTTATAGTGAAGTGATACTTATTTCATATTCTTTCATATTCATTGTTTACAAGTTGCTCTGTATTAAACTCCTTTTGTTCATAAATAGTTTTCCGTTTCGTTTGCTAGCATCAAGTGTTTCTGACACATCTATGGAGAATACAGTATAAAAGTATGTACTGCTGCATAAAGTTCCAAGCATATTTCTAATGTGGTTAATGTTACAAACCCAGATGCCTAATTTTTGTGTGTAATGTCTTACATCTGCTTACACATCTGCTTTATCTACTGGCTTTTGATCTTTAACTTGCTGTCTTATTTATATGATTTGGCAGTAGCAACCTGATAAACTCTACCGTGTGTTGATAGGTAACTGTCACAAAAAATGAGAAATGTCTGCCCTCTGTCAAAACTGCCCTCTGTCAAGATTAATTCCTGGACTGGAAATGTCTAGACTGTATGGCTGCCATTGGATGTTTTCAAAATGTTGGTGAAATGTTCTGTTTATGACATGGTCTACTTTTTTTCCCCTTTTCCACATAAGACGCTGAACAGTTAAGTGAAGAAATGAAAGATGGCCTCAGGCACCTTGCGCAGACTTTGCAACTGTATTTGAAAACTGAGATCCACGATGAGTCTCAATTGCCACCTGCAATTGACTTTTTTCAGATCTTCACAAAAGTAAGTGCTAAAATCTCATTGCTTGACAACTCATAAATTATCTTTTCCTCCTGTTCACGATTTATTTCTGAGTGGGAGTTCAGTAGATACATTCAGAATGTGATATATGACAAAGTGAATTCAAACTATTTTTTTTTTATTCAGTCAGTATTTAGGCAGAAGTTTAACTTTAATTTAATTGCAGCACTTCAAAATTAAAGCAGTACCCAGAGGACATTTTTTTTCCTTTTCCTTTTTAAAAAAATATCATGTTAAAGTTGTTGGGTGAGAAAAAAAGCAAGAAAGTTCAAATATAGTTAAGTCAATCAACCTGAGTAATTTTTTCATAGTAATAAAGCGCATATAACATCACACTTCAGTCTAGAAATTTTCTGCAAAGTGAAATATATTTGCAGATGTATAATCCCATCCCATTCTGTCATTTAGAGGTATGTGCTAATGTTTGTGATAGTACTGTATCCTACAAGCTGCTTTTTCCATAGGCCTTGTGGATTATTTATTCTGAAAGATGACATATAAAGTATTTAAAATTAGATTCCACAGTATGTGAAATGTTTATTGTATTACTAACTAAATGTTGTTGGCTTTTGGTATAGATATTTTATTACTTTTGATTCAGGAAGGTAAATTCAAGTAATTCTAGTAGAAATATTTTATATGAAGAGTACTTGTAGTTTAACTCTGTTTAATTTTTTTGATTTCTAATTTATTGATAAATTCTGCCATAAGATTTTTCTTAACTTCTGTTTTGGTTGTTTTAGTACGTGTATTCTTATGAAGTAAGCCTAAGTATAACTTTTTTTTTCTTCTGATATAAGTAAAAGAAAGAGCCTTTTTGGGAGAAATTAAATAAAAATGCTATAAATTTTTTTTTTACATTTAAAAGAAATCTATTTGCACAGTTACAGAATCTTCTTTTTTTTTTTTTTTTTATTCCTGTGGAAAGGAGTAGGAACAATATCATTAACTATGTTGTCTTTCTGTATTTTTATTTTTTTATTGATGATTAGACTGCTGTGATGTAAAGTTGGAATTTTACCTGAAAAATCACACTGTCTGAAATAGCCCCAGTCAAAAGGGTGCATAGATAAAACCCCTTAAGTGCTACCTTGTCTCCACTCAAGCTGTTTTATTGTCATGTGTTGGCATGCTGGTTTGGCCTGAACTTTGTCAGATGCATTTCACATGGAACATACACGTTGTGTTATCTGGTGTATGGAATTTGTGCAGCTGAAAATAAAACTGATTATCAGATGACCATTGCTTACTCAGTTGGAACTGGGTTGCAGCTTGCAAGAAATTCTTTCCAAATGTTGTTGCCTTCTACGTAATAATAAGCTTAAGATGGAGAATGGGCATGTGGCTTGACAGAAACAGTGTGATGATTACTAAGCACATTGGAACACTGGTGAAGAAAATGCAGGAGGTTTTTGATTTTTTATGTACACACATGCACAAGCATGTGCACATATGTGCACCTCCTGTCTCCTCCTATGTATTTTACAAAGGCGATGTTAGTGGCCATCAAGGACAGAGTGAAAGCCAAGACTTCCTACATCAATATCCTGTTAACTGGAGAACTGGGAATGCTCCTGTTAAGGACAACGTTTGCCCCACTGTAGCTTTGGTATTACAAAGGTGTTTCTAACTCGATGTATTCCATATATTGACTGTGAGTTTTTCCCCACCCTATTGAATGTAATGCAGAGTGCTGAGTTTTTAAGTTGTTTGTGGTTTGGGGGGTTTTTTGTCCATTAAACTAGAGCTCATTTCCTTCTTTTGCTGGTTTTGCTTAGTCTGTGTGATAGTCTGCTCTCGAAAATGGAGAGAAAATGAGATAGACCTGTCGTGTATACACATACTTGATGTCATTAATGCTAAAAAGAACTGGCAGAATGGATAGGAGAATCTGACTGGGCAGGTGAGTGGTTGGGAGAAAAGAGCAGTCAGCAGCCATGTGCTTTACATGAGTAAAATTAGTATCTCATTCAGAGTTCAGTCAAGTGCAACTGTCAAGCTTTTTGTAAGACCTTGTTGTCACTCTCTAATTTTCCATGTGGCATTTTACAGCTTTCCCAATTTGGTTGTCAAACGAGTTTGTTATGAACGTGATATTGTGTTAAAATATTAATTTAGTATTCCTCTGTCCCTAGGGAGATAGCAGAAGACATTTTCTGCCATTCCCATGTTCTTTGGAAGATAAGCTGGATGTCCATGCAAATTTTTTTTTTTTTTAAAGCTGAATAGGGATGCTTATTCTCAGCAGGTAAAATCTAAGACTTTGGAACTGTAAAGTCTCTGATAAGACTTTTGTAATCTCTTCTCTGTAGTATAACTCTAAAGAAGACCAGCTGTGATGACTTCCTTGTGTGGTCATAGAATAAAGAAATACTACAGATACATAACTTCAAGATGTAATCTTGTTTTCCCAACTGCTTCCAACATTCCTTTCAAGTTCAGTGGGTGCTTATTCGAACACTGAACTTTTTTGGATCAGTTCTTTCATTGCATGCCACAAAAAGATCCAGTCAAAGGTCATTTTTTATTCTGTTTGATGCTGGATCTTCAAGAAAGAAAATAAACAGACTGCCAGACAAAAGAGAAAAATTATCCTGTGGTGAGGTGACTAAATTCCAGATGGTTCTTGGAAAATCTCCAACCTGATTTAGGTCAAAAGAGCTTCTCGGAAGCTCTTTTAAACAGTCCTCCTTCTCTGCTGTCCACTGCTCTTGTCTTTGTGAAAATTAATTATAGTTTTATTCACTTGCTTAATAGTCAGAGAATCCCCCAGAGTGCGCATTTGTAGAAACTGCCCATTGAAAATCAAAGAACATTTTTCCATTTCTTTCCACGGGGGCAAAATTTCACCCCAATGTATTTTTAGTTTGCATGAGATCTGTGGAAAATACCAGCTGTACTGGATGGGGAGATGTTTCAGAAGGGTTATGTACCTTTCTTTCTGACAACGTTGCCCTGTCCTTACTAGACAATTTGCTTTTGTATCAACTGTCCTTTGAGCTGGAGTTGAATTTTCTCATTTTTGTTATCTGATCACTTTTTGCAAGCTTCAGTTTATTTAACGTGCCATTTATCAAGGTTGTGACTGTTTTAAAATTCTGATCCTCTGTATTAAACAGAATTATCTGCAGCTAATTATGTGGTAAGGCTTTAACTCCACTGAGACATTTTCTAATGTCAAGATAAATTTTTGACAGCGTGGTTTTATGGTTTAATGATGTTTCCATAACCTTGAGATAAAATCAGTCCTTGCTTTTTATTCTTCAGCTTTTACTTACATGTGTGAGGAGGTGGCCTGGAGTCCTTTGAGACATTTAATGGATGAAGGATAAAGAGTGAATTTTTTTGTATACATTTGTGATTCTTCTAATACTAGTAGACAGAACAATGTGAACCACTTTAAGACATTGAATAAACTCTGTACCTATCATGTTGACTGTAAACTTATGAGTGACTCTACTAATGGGAATCAAGCTCAAGATGGCTTCTTTTAGACCAGATATAGGCTTGGTGTTTTACACAGAATTGCAACTACTCATTCTCTGTCAGAATTTACTTTCTGCGCATTTTGAAATAGTTGGAAAATTTCTTTTCCAGTTAATGAGAAATAAAAGAGATTCTGAAGTTTGATAGAACAATAGCCATTTTAAAGATCTCCTAATTTCAGGTTCTCACATTTACAAGAATAGTAAGGTATACGCTGCCTCTGTCATTACCTAGCAGTAAGAGAAAATCCAGTGACAGTTGATGAACTGTTACAAGCAGACTTCCTAGGGCAGTTTAGTAAACTTAAACCAGAATTTTATTGTAAAGAAGTTTTCTACAGGATGTTTCGATGAAACTGTCAATAAACTTTTTGGGAAAGGATGCAGCATTTAAGATTTTAGGGAGCCCCATATGACACCATTTTTGGTTTTGCCTTTTTTTTCTTTCCCTTTTATATGTTCTCTGTATTCTTCACACATGTGTCCGTAGCTCTGTAGCCTATTGTATTAGTGGCTAGTTTTCCCAATAATTTTCTGTGGCTTTTCCCTAGGCAGAAAGACAAAGCAAAATCCAGAGCTCCAAGCCCCAGGGGATACAAGGCCCCAGTGCTATCTTAGTTCTTCCTGGGAACCAAGGCTGAGAACAACCCTTTGAGATACATTCTCATGGACAAAGTACAACTGGTGCTAAAGGGGGGGACTCCAGAGAAGGGGCTTGACTTGGGTGTGAAATTGAATCACCACTTGTCCTCCTAATTGGTGTTTTTTATCAATTGTGCTAACTTCCTAAAACATGTAAGTATGCACTCATCCCTGTGGAGATGGGCTTTTGTGCACATCTTTCCATAACTGCCCCTGAAGACCCTCAAATAAAGATCGTCTTTTATATTACCTCCTTACTAAAATTATCTCAGGCTTCATTTCCAAGCTGGGAAAAAGGCAACACATAGAGCAGATATTATACTTACCTCCTAAAATAGCAGTCATCCTAATTCTTCTGTTGTGCAAAATGTCACTTGTGGACAGTTGTTAACCGCACGTGGGATGATAAGGACTAGACAAAGAATTTTTGGCTTTCTGAAATTTTCAATCTTTCCTGCAGTTCCAATCTTGACACCTTTTTGTTATGAACAGATTCTACTTTGAAAGTAGGTGTGCTGCATTCTTTCAGTTCACTGGAGAAGTCACGCACCTGCACATGTGGGAGGTGAGTCGAAGTGTTTTAACCAAAATAAAAAAAGACCAGTTATCTGTTTAGGCTGTTGGTGTAGTTGGTTTTGTTTGAAACTTAAGAAGTAGTAAGGAGGCTCTATAAAGTGCAGAGGTGCATCCCTCAAGAGGCAGTGTCCTAGTCCCTTTGTGTATTTCTCCTATAAAAACTTAGATATTTTTACTTGTTCTTCTAACTTTTCTGTACTTACTTTTTTTTTTTAATTTATTATTTCGTAGTTTACTTTTCCACTCAATGCTTTGAAAGAATTTCTTTTCAACTTAAAAGGTATTAGTACCAATTAAAAAGAAATCTCACTGTTAAAAGGGTTTTGGTATGGATCTGCATAGGCAGAAGAGAACTAGGAGTTGAGCACTGTCATTTGGCCTTTGTAAAGTCTGAATACTAAATTATGGTAATTTATTTGGGTGTTGTTTTATGTGCAAGTTGAAGGAGATAATTATATGACTGATAAAGTGTGTTTCATCTTCATGTTGCTCCTTCAGATCTTATAGGCTCAGTGGTCTCTGAGAAGACCTTGGAATACAAGATACATCTGCCTGGTCAAGATATTTTTCAGTAATGCTTTCAGTAGGTTACTCTTAGGATTCACTGGTTAGCTTAATAATTCCTGGAATCAGGGTAATCAAAATCAATCTGTATCAAGAAAGTCAAAAGAAATATTAGGATAAAGTTATGAACAGGTTAAGAGTTGTTAAAGACATAGAGGTGAAGGTTGCTTTCTGATGCTAGGCTTGCTAATCTAATTACCTCTGGATGCACTTGTTCAGCTTCCCTGTGATTGGGAGGCTGTGAAGTTTTTTTCCTGGAGGCAGGAATAAAAAGCAAGTGCATGTTTAATCCATCATTGTTTGTGTAATTTGAAGCTAATGTACATTGCTACCCTGTCTCACGGTAAATTGAAGACCACTACTGACAAATTTATCTTTAGTCGTGGCCTAGGAAACTATTGTGCAAAACTCTTTTGATAGTTCTTTTTTATTATAAATGCCAAAGTCTTGTAATTCCAGGAGTGATTATACCTGAAACAACATTGCTTAAGCTTAGGTGCTTAACATACATTTGTGTTTGTTAATCATCCTCACTCTTCTTTTTATTTTAGAGTTGTAGGAATATGTTCCTGCTCTTCAAACTACATCAGAACCTTTTTCTCTGAATATTGACATCCTTAAGTCTACTGCATGAGATTTGTGATTGTCTTTTTACCTGTAATGCTATTGATTTAGTTGATAAGGTTTTGTTTGGTGGGAATATGGACATGGGAATATGGACTGTCCAGTTCTCTGTGTGTGTGATTTTAAGGTTTTGAAAGCTTCACACTTACAGAAGAACTGACTTGCAATCATTAGAAATACTGTGTTAGTTATTGTCAAAAGAATTTCAGGAGAATTTTTCTGTGCTTTCTTTCCAGTGTATTCCCCAGGAACATAACAGAAGTCATTCTGATAGGCCTTCAAAGTTGTACTGAGAAAACACAAATGATCACTTGCCTGACATGTATTGTTGATTCTGAGTTGCTGTCTTATCTAGCAAGTGGGGAATAAACTAAGATCAGCCTCTGCAGTACACAAACTCAAAGGAAATGGGAAAAGCTAAATGTATTAGGAGAAAACCAAGCACAACTTTGTGCAGCATAGAAAACAGCCAGAATTTATTTGAGTGTTGTATTTTATTGTTTACATTCTTGAACTTCAGCATTTTAAGCTCCTTTTTTGATGTGATCCAGTAGCTGAGACAGAAGGGTTCAGGTGCTTGGAAGTGCTTCCTGACAAAACAGCTCCCTCTGATTTGTTAGACAGCCTTGCAGAAGCTTGGATGAACCAGTGTCACCTACTGAGCAGAGCTGTTTGACCCCTGACTTGACAGCAGTACTAGAAAAAGTGTGTGACTAATCTGTGTCGTAACTTCATTCTGGGTCTTAGCTCTTTTGAAGAAAGTTGATTTTTTGTAGGTACAAGGAGGTAAAAAAGCAAGGAGCTGGTGTTTTAGCAAAGCATGGTGAGGAAAGACTTGGGGCTATTTAATAATTCGTTCCCTTAGTCTGGTATCACAGGGTTTCCAACCTGGTATCCCTTGTTTCCCCTTTAATTCTGCTGCTCTTGAAAGCATAGGAGTATATAGAAAATCTGAAGTTGACCTTATTTTTAATTTAAATTGGCCTGTGATCGGTCATTTAGCATGTCTGTTAAATGGCAAAATGGTTTTCACTTGTGTAGTGCTTCCAATAAGCCTCAAGAGGAACTTGAGTAGGATTTAGCAACAATTCTTTTTAGTTTTCTTGTGTACCAGACAAATATTTGTAAGAAAATTAAGGCTAATAGAAGGTGTTCCTATAGCTGCCTCTTCATAAGAGTTCTGTAGGGCAGTCGGAACCAAACCACATCTGTCCTACCACACAGTGTAGCAGTCACAGGCTGCTGCTTGTTTCTACAATGGAACAATAAGCAAGTATAAAGATGACTGGAATATGCACAGTTGTTTTTAAGAGCCTACATCTTAAGTTGTATCTTTTACATTTTGCAGAAATAGTTCTATACTGCTGCTAGGATTTGCATTGTATTTCTCATGGCGTTTGTTTAGCTCAATGTTGTTGCTTGAAGTCAAGATTGCAAAGGAAGTGGCAACCACTGTGCATCAGCTTTAGAAGCAATAGTGTAAACAGAGATTAGAGAAAAATTACTAAACAATTTCATGAAATAGGAAGAAATATTGCAGAAATACTTTAGAATAAGAGTGATAAACAGTCTGATAAGACTGCTCTCTCTTTACTTTGCCAAAATAAAGTTGAGTCATCACTGGAAGTTATTTTCATCTAATGTGATTTTTCAGGTTTAGTGATTTTCTGTTATTTCCCCATTGAATTATAATTTGGGGAGATAATTTTCCATAGCTATTATCTTAATTTTCAGTCACAGTAGTTACCGTGAAGAGCAAAAGGATATTATACCAGACCATGAAACAAGGCTTCAGCCGTTCTATCTGATTTTAAATTTGAGTACATTATCACAATTAAAATATAAGCTTCTGCTAACAAAGCTTGTTGCAGTGAAAGTAAGACTGTATGACATCAATACTTCAAATTGAACTTATGGTATAATTGGGGTCCCTCATTTAGTTGTATGTGCCATCTGTTTTACAAGCTGCCTGTAGTATAACAAGCACCAGGTGTAGAAAATGAGGTAGAAGAGTTTTAAAGCAGGAATATATTACAAGGAGTGGTTGGGTAGAATTTGTAATAATTTGTTTTTGTGTGTTAGGAAAAAAAGCTTTGTTCTTGAAGGTGAAGTGAAGCAAAAAGATTAATTTTTAAGGAAGTTAATTCAGCACAGATTGAAAAGTGTCAACTGATAGAAAAGTTACTGACTGGAGTGGGCCAGCATGGGGGGGATGTGAAAGTAAAATTGTATACTTCTTGTTCACTTGACACTTCTGTTGTGCTAAGTTGAAAGTAAGATGAAAAAGAACAGTTTAGAGAAATAAATGGCAGGATAGTGTGGGCTATTTTGCAACTTGTATTTATTGTAGGTTAATTTTTTTAAAAAAATACTTATTTATTTATTTTCTAATTTATTTTTTATTTTTTGGTGTAGAACTGAAAAGGACCCAGGTGGCCAGGACATTAATTACCATTACTTTGCCTAATTCTGCTCAGAGCGTATCCACAAAACACACTTTTAAAAAAGCTGATGGTCTCTGACACGTGATATACATCAGTCTGTTGCCTGTTTCCTGACACCCTTATGGAAGTGAACTGGAAGCAGTAAAAAAACTTTAGTGCTTGTAGCAATTGGAGTACATGCAAAAAAATGTGTGGGGTGAGGCACCTTTTATGTTTAGGAAAAGCCAGCATGAAATAAGGTCATGGAGATGTTTAGTAAAGATCTGAGTAGTAGATGAAAACCATTTACATCCCTCTGTCAGCAATTTTAAAAGCCTCTAACTGAGGAGGATAAGCCTGATACCTGCTTGTAATGCTGTTGGCAGCAAAGTGTTCTATCCTTGTCTTTAAGATGACCAAAAATGCTTAAAGCCCATTTTGTTTGTTTGTTTTGGCTGTGGCAGAGCTAGGATTTTATGTGGAAGGACTATTAATCAGCTCTGAGACTTGTTTAACATGTTTAATAGATGAAAAGGCAAAACCGTCTTTTTCTTCCAGAATGACATCGCAGTAGATTGATAGTTGAAAAAGACCATGCTCTTGGAATATAGGGTGCTCTTTGAGTATAGGATGTGGAACCATGTCTTTGTGATGCTATTGTTGACTTGCTATATTCTGAGATGCTTCAGAGTCTCTCTGAAAATGAGAATAATATCTGTCTAAGGTATGCTATAGAGCTGAATAGCTGTTATAGTTGAAGTATCAATTGAGGGTGCAACAAGTTCTGTCTCATGTAGGCATGAGGTTTTTCCTCCCCTTTTATGATTATATAAGTATTGACTAGACTTTTTTCATACCAGTAAATTATATTTCTTCTTATGGATCCTTTGAAACTTTCTGTGCTGGTTATGGGCTTTTTGAAATTTTAAATGTGTTCATTGAAATGTGTTCCTAATGTCATAGATACTGCAGATAATGGATTTGAACTTATCTCCTTTCTGAATTTAAGGTAATTGTGGGCTGTTTCAAAAGTTTTTATAATCACTTTTGGAAATCTGGCAGTATTTTTCTAGTTTAAAATAGAAATCTGCAGTATTAAACCTGTCTTCCTTCTCACATTCCACAAGAATTTTCTTCAGTCTGTCAACAAACCTTGTGCTTTGCCTGTACTCACAAATATAAAATTAATCTTCTTTCTTCATCTATTACCATCAAGGCCAAGTTTTCGTTCAGCTTTCAGAGGAAAGTGGATTGGATACCCACTCTTTGATGGGTATTTTTAAGCATCACAAAGTCATTGAAGTCAGTGTTTGATCATGTAAATAGATAGGATGTTGTGATGTGTTGCTCCTAGTCAAGATAGAAATGCTGAAGTGCTAACCTACTGCTTTGTCAACATCCATTTAGTGTTGTGGGTGAAAATTACTTTGCTTGTTTGGGTCATTAGTCTGGGAAGATAGTAAAGAAGCGTGCACATGTTGTCTGTGACATCAATGTTTCTTGCTAAGCAGAAATTCTGTAGACTAAGTAATGCTGACATGTTTCTCATTTTGTAGTAATTTCAGCCTTTAAGCTCGTTCTCAAATTAAGAAAATCAGTATTTTGAACAGCAGCTTGCATGGTGTGCATTTGTGGTGTCTAATCTTCTGAAAGAGTCATGTTTGCTTTTATACTTTATGAATATGAGTAAAATTCTGTGAGCTGGCTGATAGTGAGAAGCTGTTGCAACAGCATAGAATTGCTTGTTTTTCTTTTAAACTTCCAACTTCTTTTTGTATTTTTATATTTTTGGGGTTTCTTTTAACCTGAGACAATATTTAAGATAATTTAAGTGGTATAAATCTGAACCTAGTACCTCTCTAAACGAGAGATTTCATTTGCCTAGGTTTTATGACTAATGTTGCATGTATTGACTATATTTTTGCCTATTAGAAAGTGAAATACAATCTGTAGCTTTGTAAAAAATTATATAGTATCTTAGGAAGCAGCTTGTGAGGATATAATGATAGTGTTGGAATTTGGTCTAATGACCATCCAACATAATTTGCTGCCTTAATTGTACAAGATCACTGTTTCTAATTCAATAGCATTTTCTTCCATTAAACTATCCTTTTAGACATATCAGACAGTCAGCTGGTAATTTTTGATATAAGTTCCAGTTTTCTTGTTTGGAAAGCCATAGTTCTGAAAAGCTCCAGTGATAAAGGTTAGTGCAGTACTTCACCAGTTTGCCCCCAGTCTGTCAGTTTACTCAGCACCAAAATTTGTCCAGTTGCCTGGATGAAGTACCTAGGCTGACTCCAGAGCTGAATGATGGCAGGAATGACCAAGAAATGAATTCAGCTTGTTGTCTTAACATCCTTATACCTGATAGTTAACTCAGGAATAATAACCATCTCCTATAAAAAGAATATACTTGAAATGAATTAACAGTAGCTACTGAGAAGCACAGCAAGATTTGTACCATCATCTTCAGCATGAGTGAACCACAAGGTATAAAAAATAGAAGCAATTTGGGTTAATTGTGTTAACTGTGGTTTTGAAGAATACCTTTTCCTGGTTAACTTCAACTTTACACAGTTACCAAAAAAACAACTTCTTGACTTGATGTTAATGGATATACTTCCTATATATTATTGAACACTTTGTAGTACTTTGTCATGGCAGAAATTAGAGAATATAAGAATGTGTAAACAAAAAGTACTCAGTGACAGCAGGATGTTGTACAACATTAATGGTTCTTATTTGCAAGCTTGCATCTTCTTGGAAGCAGCTGAGTTTAGGTTGAGTTCTGATGTCTCACAATGCCCCTGGATGTTGCTGGTGGCATCAGTAGATAATAAATCATAGTGCATGCTCTTGGGTCAGGGCTAAAAGCAAATCTGTATCTGGGTACAAGACCAGAGAGATGATGAATCTCCATAACCACACAAATTGTGTAAATGCAGAAAAGCACTGCAAAATAAATAGACATGTGTCTGGTAGCCTTGTATTGTGGAAGAAACTGTGATCCATTGGTGGAGATCTGCTGGAATAGCAAACTGAAAGAGCTGGACTATCCACAGCAGTAAGAGATTTTTGACCATGAAGTAGCCTATTGTCTGGGAGAAGAGTAAGCATATACACATGTACTTTCCAAGCATGGTACTGCCACCTGTATTTCTTTGAAGTTTTTATCTTCAAATCAAGGAGTTGCACTACAGACAACAGAATAAATAAAATTTGTGCTGTCAACCATGTTATAAGCAAACCGACCAGCCCAGTTTAGTAGATCCCAAACTGTATGATTTCTAGTAACCCTTTTTACTACTCTCTAATTGTGGTAGATTCACAAGAAATTGCATTTGCAAATTTAATTTTCTGTTCATTCAATTTCTAGATGAGATGCATGAGAAGAATGTGAAGACTCGTAAGAAGGGCATAGAGAGAGAAAAACAAGCCTGCTTATAAGGGAACATAAGTTTTCCAGTTTTCCAGTTGTCTGAGACAACATTTGAGCACCTTTTTTTTTTTTTTTGTGAGAGCATCTCTTGGGATTTTTTGGGATGAGCATACAGATATTTGTAGAAATTTAAGTGAATGTACCTAAATGGGAGAAATGGAGGTGATGAGGGTGGTGAGTTCCTACTCATTTGTGTTGTTCATCATGTTCTATATTAATTATTTTGCTAGCATTAGCCTGTACACGTAGGGGAAGGGGGAAGTTGTAAATATATGTCACTATATGGTTTTAATCGCACTGTCATGCTTATAGCCCTTTGACTGGAGTTCTGTTTTCAGTGTGCAATTTGAGGAGATTTCTCTGCACTCCATGTCTGCATTGCTGTGGTGGAGGGGAGGAATGGTGCCTAGGCAGAAATAAGCTGGAGCTTGTTGCATTCAGCTTTCTGGATCAAAAAAGCTCACAATAACAGTAATTTGTATTTATCTGCTGGCTTCTCCTGAACTTTTTTACTCCAGAGTTCTCACAGTCAGCTTTCCAAGATATGAAGGTAGGAGTGTGTTACATGCTGTCATTCAGTGGCAGTAGATACTTACTTGAGCTAGGATTAAGTAGGGAATGCTTGATTGTCTGATGATAATTCTGTAATTAGTATTCTTAGTGATTAGCAGTCTCATTGGGTCTCATGAAATGATTTATTTACATGTAGCAATATGAATTAAGGTGTATATTTGCAGCTAGGCAAGTTTTTTCCTGGTGTCTTATCTTTACAGTGAGTAGCTGTTGTACATCTTCTGCCATTTCAGTGGGGAGATGTTAGTTGTCTTAGTTCTTTATGGCAGAAAAAGAAATGACACTCTTAGACCACAAGACTTGCTTGTTGTGGTGCTACTACTAGCAAATGAGAAGCTCTAAATCCCACTTTTTAGAATCAAAATTGCACAGAGAATTTGGAGGACCTTCAGGAGGGAGGGTGGGTGACTATTCTAGCTCATGGAAGCAAATGATATCGATTATGTACAGGTAATGATCAATTATGGAGTTTAGAATAGTGAGGCAAAGTAGCTTTGATTTATTGTTCCAAGTAAAGCTGAGTTCTCCGGGAAAAAAGATACAGTAAAAGATCTGGCTGTGGGATCCTACAATGTTCACTTGGTCTTTTTTGAAACTAACTAGCTTTTTTTAAAGTCACTTTTACTCATCTCTCACTAACACTGATTTTATAACTTGGACTACGGGAAAGAAAACAAACAGATTTTATATCCAGAAATGCCTGAAACATATTTAAGCCTGAAGTGATGGTGATTTTTAAGCATAGTGAATGGTGATCTACTGTCCTGGTCCAGATTGCAGATCTGTACGGGGATCATGTGCCCAAGCATATATGTGCTGTTTGGCTTGGGAATCCATTCTGACCCTGTGACCTTGTGTTCAGCCTTGTTGAGATTTGAGTAGATTGAGAGTCCCATTATTGATTTAGTGGAATAATGTGAATGCCCTCATTGCTTCTTAAGAGCAAACAGGGAACAAAACTTGAATTTTTCCCACACTGCTTTGTTGCCAGAACCTGCCTGCATCCACTCCCATGTCATTCTGTCTTGGCAAATCAATCTGCCTCCACGTATCTGTCTTAGCTCGTCTGTGTTCTGGGAGATGTTATATTGGAATTATGATCGGCACAATGTATGTTCAATGTGAAAAGTACACCACAGAGTGATAACACTAGCAGCATTGCACATGCTGTTTTGCTGTGGGTTAGGAAGAATTAATTAGCACTGCTATTATTAAAATGTCACTAATTAATGTTCACTGAAGTCATATGCTGTAAAAAGTTTTCAGTAATCTGTTCAATAAGCTGTTGCACATGTGTAACAGACATATGTTGTTATGCAAAAGAAAGGTAACTGAAATTAGGGTTGCCTGGGGTTTTACTGATTTGATGCATTTCTAGGGAAAATGGAACTGAAGTCTTATAGATCACACAAGACTTCTGTACGTGTAGGTTCTGCAGAAGGGGACATGTGAGTCTATGATCTTTGAAACCCTGAGAGAAGACCTTTAATGAAGCTTGACTTTATGCTAGAATACTCTGAAATCAGTTTGAAAATATTGTTGATGTGTTTATTGTAAGTTAAGGCACTCAGCATCATAAAGGAATGCTAGAGTACTTTGGAAGTTAGGATGAAAACTACTTTAGAAGTGTTTCCCATGAAAACTCTCTTGCTCTTTGATGCTTCCATATGGATGTGGTGAATGTTTCTGCTCCTTTATTTAAACTAGCAGGGAATCTGTTATTAAAGTATAGAAAGATGCACTGGAAAAAAAAATCATATCTTTACTTTGTGAATTCAGCTGGATTTCGTAGCTATAGGGATATTTGTAGAAAAGCAAGACATGCTTGGAAATGCAGAAGGCTGCTTTGATGCTCTCTTGAGACATCTGTCCTTGATTAGCTGCTTGAACCAGTGATGCTGTGTGCCTGTGCCTTGTTGCCGGGGAAGCCATCATTGATAGCTTCTTCTGAGAAAGGAAAAGCAGCAGTTGAAAATGTACTCATTTGCTGCTTCATTCTGAGGCTGAAACATTCCCCAAATTAACTCTTGCACATTGCAGTTATTGAAGGCTTTGTGGTTCTATGATTGAATAATTGGGAAATAGGTTTGAAGACTTATATGCAAAAGCATAAGGGATGGAAAATGCACTGTAAATTAAAACTGTTGAGCTGTTGTTCATTCATTCACAACTATCATGCGATTTAAAAGATAACCTGAAAACAGAATTTGATTATGCAGTTATTTGTATTAATGGACTTCACCCAGGAAAACTTACTTCAGAGGTATTCTTAATTGTTGGTGAGTTAAAAAAAGCAATTTCCTTTTATATCTTCCAATGTGAGACAAATTCCTTATCTGATGTCTAGTAGTTTAATGTTCAACAGCTGTTGCCAACAGCCTACCTGTCTAACCTAAATAGCTTTTGGATTGCACCAAAATACTTTGAATAAAATTCTTCTAATAAATGAGTGCTTTTGGGAATTTCTGAAACTCCCTTAGTTATAAGGAACTGTCAATGCCTAAACTGAAAAAGATTGTTAGATTCAAATGCAAAAAAGAATCTTTATTTTTTATTTATTTCCAAGCAAATGATGAATTGAAATTTTAATATATCAGTGACAGTGAAATAAAAAACTAAGTATTTTGAAGTAATTTTGATAATTTTCCAGCAGTTGTGCCTTATACACATGTAGAGATGAGGCTAGGATAACAATACTGAGATTCTTTGAGAGTATGTTTATAACAGAGGAATTCCTAAGGACTTCAAGTCAATGTCTTTTTTTCTTAACTGAAATACGTCGTCTTCTTCACAGAAAAGGAGAGCCATTGTGATACTTAAATCTTCATAAACATCTTTAGTATTGCTGTTCTTTATGGAAAGGTCTTTGGATCTGAATGACTTTCTCATTGGTTTGTCCAAATGAGCCTGGTAGTGCCACACTTGCAGAACTGCGTCCCATGGAAATTTCTGGCTGCAGGAAAGCATTGGTGTAAGCAGAACATGTCTGTAGGCAGAGGCATCTCCTACAAACTAGGGAGGTTTGAAGTGAGCAGAAGAGGCAATCCAAAGTCATTTGGACTTGGGTTTTTAAAATATGATGCAAAATAAAATAAAGAAGACATTTCACCGCAGAGTTTATTTTCTCTTCTTGCAGTGTCACTGGGTTAACAGATAACCCATAATGTAAACAATATTAGTGTTATTTCTAGCTGCTTTCTACATTTTGGATAATGCTACTCTATGTGTGTCAAGAAACCACTACGTGGAGATAAGACAAGAATATAAGAAATAATCAATTTATTTTAAGCATGATTTTCTATCACCCTGCTTCTTTTGTGAAGACAGTAGTTATATTCAGACATGACATGATGTTGAAATTTTCAGCAAAATCCCTCATGAATTTTATGGTTGCAGTGGAGTTATTTCTGCCCTTTAAAAAGTATGTTACAGAAGTGATGCAAGATTTAATGGGACTCTTTTTTCTTATAATTGAAAAGGTATAATTGCCTTTGGTGGAAGCAGAACTAGAAGACAGGAAATGCTGATCATGTGTGACATGATCTAGGATTGAATTGCTTGTGTTTGTATTCCTTTTGGCATTTATCTGAAATTTCCTTCTTTTAGCATTAGAAAACACAGGGAAGAATAATCTCAATGCATCTTTATTATAACTGGTATTTCTGTGTAGGCTAAGCTTTGTTAGGAAAACTAGTTGTGACTGCTGGGTAATTACAGGGTTGGAATTGCCCTTGGAAAGCCAGATGCAGTAGGTTACTGTGCATGAATTAAAAGCTGGCAGACATTTTGGCTTTCTTTAAAGAGATGTTGTTGTTGATAGGGACTTTTTCTTTTTTGACTAAACACAATCCATTTTGATAGATCAGTTTTCAAACTCGTTTGTCTTTATTAAAAAGGGGCTATATTAAGCTTTTGCAGGCCAATTTGGACTGCTTAGAATAACATGACTGGTGTTTAAATGTGGTCTTCAGAAACTGCTTTGTTAACGGAGGCTCTATTTGTCCCTGTTCTCTTACTAAACAGTTTGAAAAGAGTAGAACTAGTTCACATCAAAGCTCTGGTTTGTCTAACAGCCTGTTAACATCAAATAAATTAAGTTGACCTAGGTCAGTATATTGCGATCTAATCCTATTAATGCAATGATTTTCCTTTTTAAAATACTATTATAATTTAAAAGATTGGTGTTTGTTTCCTGAACTTTGAACCTGAAAAAAATAAGTTCTTGTATGTTTGACTCAACCCCTTTTTTTTCTTTATATTTAAATACAGAAAATAGTAATTGTTCTTAAGGTGAGTGTAGAAAACCAAGAAACTGCTTGAAATGCCTAGAGAAAAGAAGCTAGAAAGCCAGAAGTAAGGGGTTGGGTGGTCTTTTTCTGTTTTCCTACTTAGCTCCAGGTAGGGAAATATCAGATCAATGAGAAAAGGGCCAGAATTCCAGTTGCATTTTATGTAGCACTTCACAGTAAAAAAGTTCTGGATCTTATGGCAAATGGTTTTAATGAAGCCCTTTAAAAAAAGAAATAAAACACCTAAGGTGTTAAATTTTGAGATTTTCACTGGTTTTATTGCTATACCAAACAGACCAAGAGATTCTGAAATGCTACTGAACATTTTTACTAACTTAAAAATATTTTTGGATTGGCATGGTACAGGATAAAAGGCAACTCATTCTTGTGGCTGAGCTTTCCCTTTTTGTAGATAAGAAGATACAGGAAAAGTGTGTGTGGGGGAGGAAGGGTGGGGGTGAAGGCATAGAAAAGGACAAGTAAAGATTTTCATTTGGTGATTTTTATTTATTTTTGGTCCATATGCATTGGATCTAAGATGCTGGGTAGCTACAGACAAGTTACGAGTTGGCAGGTTTGCCTTGACAGCTGTTACCTTGGACATTGGAATATTCTCCCTCATCAGTGGTACCATCTGGCTGCTCTGACATGATATTTCTACTTCACAGTCTTTGGTCAGTTGGGTGGAGATGTGGGAGCCGTTTCATCCTGTGTTTCCAATGCTGTGTTGCTGTAGTACTGTTATCTGTAAGAAGTCAGAGATCAAAAGGTAAGGCCTGAGGGGAGAAGGTAACATCAGATTTGTCATGTCTTAGACTGGTGTGACTGCTGATCTGCTGATTTGGAAAAAAGTCACTGTCAGTTTCAAAATGAATACAGCCTTTGGCTCAGGAAATTCCTAAGGCAGAGGTTAGTGGGTACTGGGATGGATATATTGGTGGAAAGATCCCTCTCCCTCCTGTGTATTTACTACCTGTTTTCACAAAGAATCTGGTGTGGGCTGGTCAGAAACATGTTACTGTGCTGGCACATCCACATTTGTTTAGACCTGGAATAGCTGTCCTTAAAGGATGATTTGTTCATCCTGTTTATCAAAAGTAACCTGATGGTCTGTGAGCCTACTGCTGAAATTCCCCATGTTGACTCACGTTCATAAAAATAAGAATTAAAACTCCCTAACAGAGTAAAATTAAATCTTACATGTTTCAAATGCATAGAAATCTTTTAAATAGATGATGTATTAAACAGGACGGATATCGTGGTATATGAAATTGTAGCAATCACTGTAAATCTTAAACCTTATGATGCACACTGCTCATTTTTGTATGTTCCTATGAAAACATACCATGTGAAAATCATTTAACTGGTGTAAATTCAGATAGCTTTTCTGATTTCAGTGGAGAGGATGGGGAACTGCAGCTTTATACTTTCCAGAAACAAAGTATAATGGTTGCTAGCAAGGAGGCAGCCGATTAATAATGTGGATTTTATGGTCAATAGGTGGAAATGATCTGCATTTGATTTTTATGGGGGAAAGTGAACAAATAAATTATTTTTGTCCTTTCACAGGAATCATGTGCGTGCCTGCTACATAAAGCAGGTCTTTAGGTGAGAATACAGAGCTGTTGGTTAAAATATTAGCAGTTATATTTATAAACAAGTGAATAATACATGACACCAGTCTGTATTTTTGCTGTTCTTTTCTAGTGTATTTAATATAAAAATGTGGATGTATTGTGGGAGTTTGTTTGTTCAGTTTTGTTTTAGTTATTTTTAATATTTGCTTTATTTTAATGCCACAGTATCTTTTTCTCACCATAAAAATGATCAATCAGTAACTAAAAATAAAAGGTTCGGCATGCATCAGTTATTTTTCCACTTTGTCCTGATGATAATGTCACTGTCAAATACAAAATATTCTCAATAAAGACAATATATGGGTGAAAATCAAATCTTACCAAATCAGTCTTAACTGATTTAGTCTGTAGAAAAGGTGGCACAGGGGAGATCTGAGTGGCATGTCAGTCTCTTCCAAGTAACAAGTGATGGGACAAGAGGAAACAGCCTCGGGTTGTGTAAAAGAATGGTTAGGTTGGATATTAAGAATTTTTTTTTCATGGAAAGAGTTGTCAAGCATTAGAGCAGGCTTCCTGGTGCTGGAATCCCCATGCCTGGAGGTGTTTAAATTATGTGTAAATGTGGCGCTGAGGGACTTGGCAGTGCTAGGTGTATGGTTGGACTTGATTTTCAATGTCTTTTCCAGCCTGAATGATTCTGTGACTCTATGATGTTATGGAAAATAGATCCTTGCTAAACTGTAGCATTTTATTGATGAATTTACATGTTTGGTGAGAAAGATAATACTGCTATTAAACGAATTTTAAAAAAAAATCTTTTTGGTAATGTAATTTAAGAAAAAGTATATCACATGCTAACAAAAAAGCTTGCAGAATTTTACAGTTATCATAGCATTCATTGAAAACTAGAATATTCCCTGTACATGCTTTTTTGATGTCTGACTCACAGGGGTAGGTTCTTGACCTTGTGCTATTCAATACTTTAGTGAGAGTCTTTGCAGGTGATGATGACTTTATTCATTTGCCCAAGCACTAAAAAAAGACTAGGCTAAACTACAGCTGTTTGGTAAGCCATTGGGATGAACCCAAACTTTTTATTTCAATACAGACAATATTTATTCCATTGTGTTGTTACCCTGTGAATTGCATCTTCACTTGGCCAAAACCATGTATTCTTGCTGTAAGAGAAATTGTTTATGGGCGTAGAGTGACAAACTTCAGGACATTTTTAAAGAGTCAGGACTAAAGTCTTCATTATTTTGTTTCTGCGGGGAAAGAGAGCTGATCTGTTTTCATTTATTTAAAAGTTAAAGAAAACAAAATTAATTATCTAAACCATTGAGTGTGTAGAAAACATTGTCTTCTGTTTTAAAAGCTAGTATAGCAAACATTTTTTTCTCCCTCCACCCAACAGATTACCACAATAGTGTGTCTTGCTACAGTTGATTGATTTCATTATGCTTGGATGACCTTTCTTGAAACTTTATTTGAGTTTGACAATGCTTTTGTTACTTTTCTCTATAAAAAATACATAGAGGCATACAGAAGCTGTGTGCTACTCACTCTGAAGCTGAATCTTTTAACTTACTAGCTTCTTCGGAAAGATTTTGGAATGTTGTGCTCTCTTGATAATGCTCTACCAAAATGTCACATGTTCCACAGCAGAAGTAGCTGGGACACACTACATAAGTTGCTCTCTAGGATTTAAAGATTTTAGTTTAGGTACTAGTGAAAGGAGTGCTACCGATGAGAAGAAGTGGTGGGGGGTATGTGTACTTGTTTCCAGCTTTTACCCCATCAGGGCATGTATTCCTGGAGGAAGAGCAGGAGATGGTGGTCTCATACGGTGGAGAATGGCAAACAAATATTTCCGTGGGGTTTATAGTCACAGAAATACTATGGATGGTCTTGATCTAGACATTGGTTTTGCAATGGCAAAACATTTTAATAAGAAGATTTTCTCCCATACACAATTTCATTCTACCCCTTCAGATAGGACCAGCTTGTTACTTACTTGCATGACTAGATAAAAATGTTGTCTCTACAATGTTTTATTTGAAATGAAGTTGAATGTTCACTTCCAGTAAGTGAAAACAGCTAAAATGCTTCAAAATATTTAAGTAACTTATTTTCCAGTTTTTGTGGTAGAAAATCTTGGATTTGTGCAACTATAAACCTTTTGTATTAGGAAGTCACAAAACTGATTGATAAATGGATATTCAATACTTATACAAAAGCTTATTTAAAGCTTGCAAATCTTGGCCTCATAGAAGGAAGTAAATATGCAGAATTTCTTGGTAAACTCGAGACTGTCAAAGGGAGATACAGCAAGTTCAAAAAATACATTTTTTGTGGCTTACTGACAAAATTAATGCTGAGGTCATATTTGGAGATAAGTAATCTTTTGATGTTCTTCCTGATACTCAAATTGTCTGAGGAAATTCTTTGTGTTTTCATAAATTTATGTCTGTGCAGTCATTTTATGCAGGTGATTTTAAAAACTAGATTTTTGATCTGATAGAAATGGAAATGTTTCTTTGAAGTGAGAAGAAAACTTCAGTGAGGAATATATGAGATTATGCTCTTTAAAATCTAACAGGCAAGAATTGTGGACATTTTTGAAAAATACACTACATCTTCATGTCACATCAAAAAAATCTTGACATTCTCACTCAGTGATGCTTAACTAATTTTCATAATAAGCCCTGCAGCCAGTATTTCCTCCCATTTGAGGAGGAAAAAATGCAAGCTTGGTATGGTAAAGTTGGCAAGCTTTGCCTTCTGCTGAGGATTGAGCTCTGGAATCAAGGATTTTTCATAGAAAACATCTGATCATTTATGCTTTTTCTTCAAAGACTGTTAAGTAGAGTGTTAGCTGGATGTTTACTGGTAAACAAATGGTATCCTGTGTAGAGCTTTAAACTCAGAGAGTAACTGCCATCTGAGAAACAGTATATAGCTAGAGGCCAATCTACAGGCAAGCTGTATTATTTTGCCAGCATATAGCAAAGTTAAACAAGCAGCTGTTTTCTGCACTGCCTTCAGCTTTTAGCTGGCTTTGTGTGGTCTGGCTGGATTATGTTAGAGTAATCTGGTCCTGATGTGACAGTCTTTGGTAAACAGCAATGAACAGAACTGGAACTGTCTTTTCTTACATGTTTCTTCATAGGAACAGAAGAGACAAAAATGTAGTGCTTATGACTCTCCATTTGAATAGGAGTTTCTCAAGAATTAATGAGACCCTTAGGAATGATCTTATATGAAAAGAAATGCAGTTTATTTTTTCCCAAAAATAGTTGTGCAGACTTTCATCACTTGATCGAAACTTAGGCTTTTTCTGGGGATTTCTCTTTAAAATTTCCTTATGGGTTTTTGTAAAAGACCAACCATGTATTTACTCCAAGAAGGGGAAGGGTTTCCTTCTGTCCTGTTAGAAATCTGTTTCACCAGCTCAGTTACAGGGCAAATATTCTCTGCGTTGATTTCACCTGGCCACTGCTCCCACTAAGTTTGCCTTTGCAGAAGCCACGGCACTGTGTCTTGATTGTTCTACCTCAGAGCGAGGCTCCATACTCTTATTACAATAATTTTGTTAGTGCTGGCAAGCAAAACTATTGAGGTAATCCCCTACTGTTCTGATTGATTTCCACAGTTTTCTGGCGTTAGCTCAGTTTTGCCTCAGCAGCCTTGGCCATCTGCATCTGGTCCAGCTTCTGGCTGCATTCGTGCAGGGGGTCAGTAGCTCCAGTGAAAGATCTATGTCTGATTTGTGTGGTTCAAGACTGAAGAAATTATTGCAGCCCTCAGTTCTTCCACAAGTCAGTCTGATAGAACAAATGATTATCTGATATAAGTGTAATTAAACTGTGCCTGACTAAAATTCCTTTCATACATACCAGTTATGTGTTTTTATTGAACTGAAGAGTGGCCATAAAATCTTTGCCCTGCCCTCATGGGGATGAGGGCTCAATTTTCTGTAGCTAGCTTGTGGGAATTTCTAGGAGCAAATACATTGACCCTCTCCTTGAAACTGTTTATATATCAACAGTTTTTTTCTTTTATGGTTTCCACTATTTAATGTTTATTTTAAAGCTTTGGTGTGCTGTATGGATGCAGGTCAATTCAGCTTGTCCTTCTGAATCAGTGATTGCAAATGCTCTCATATTGGTATTCTTCCTTAAGTTCTTCAGATCTCCATAAGATGTGACTGGCTTGGTGTGTATTATGAATGTATGTTTTATGCATTTTTTGGTGACATATTATTGAATTTTGCTTTTTTCCCCTTAAACTACAGAGGGTAACCTCTCCTTGCCTGAGATTTTCTGGTGAAAGAGTGCTCTAATAAATTATGTTTTAGGAGGTAGGGTGTGAATCATGAGTACTTAAAACGTGGTCAGAAGTCACAAAAAAAGAGCTGGAGGACAAAAATGCTTAATATGCCTGTTTATACTTGGTGTGAGATTTAGCCAAGTATTTCAGGTTTTGAGTTATGACAAAGTACTACTGTGCTGATGACATGCTTAATAATGTTTTTTTCATGCACTGCTTGATTATAGATTATAGAGATGAAAATTGATGTTGAAAGTGGGAAATACTGAGCTAGCCTTACTACTGTGGGATACCATTCCTTTAGACCAAGGCAGAGTAGAGTGCTGGCTGGACATCATGTGTAGACCCAGGTATTTCAGACATTTTATGAAAGAGCAATTCCAGCTATTTCCTATCATTTAATTACTAGTTTCAACATTCCTAAGTGAGGAACTAACAGTTTGCTATTGTAGTCACTTAAAATGAACTTGTGAACTTCCTTAATGAAACATGAAGCTATTTCATTAAAAACCATCAAATCAACTTATATTGTAGCTGTTGGAAGCATAGTCCTTACAGTTATGGATTTACAACTTGTCTGAACCGTAACATTTCTGCTTAGTAGATCTTGTCACATAGGAATGCTGCCTAATTTTTTTTTCATTATGTTTGCGGAAAATCCTGTATAACAGCTTTATATAAAACATATGATGTAATAACTTCATGACCTTATCCTAACCCTTGTACATCTGTAAAGGTACTGCCTGTAAAGGAGGCATAGTTCGTGTCCAAATACTCTGTATAATTAGTGTATGTACCTCCTCCTCAAATACTTGCAAAGGGGAAACAATAGACAAAAGGAAATAATTACTGTGAACACCGTGTTAAAATGACATTTCCTAACTTTTCTAGAAGAGAGTATTTACCATTGGGAACTTTTACTGTATTTTGTAAAACTTGCCCCTCCACTAAGAAATATGAACATGGTACAAATGTAACCACATGATACAATGGTACAAATGTGACCACAAAAAAAAAAGGCATAGCCAAAGATAAAAAAGCTCACCAAAATTACCTTTCTCCCAATGATGTTTGTAATTCTCATGAGACATTTCCTGATTAAATACTTTCCATTTTATTCATTTATTCCTCTGTGTATATTTGTTTATGAAGGAAGGCAATATGTATTTAACCACAGATCACATATTGTATCAAATATCTGATGTTTATAGTCATAAATAAAAATGCAGGACTGTCTTTTAGTAGTTGTGTGTATTATCAGTCAACATCGCTTAGTAACATTTAAATTATTTTTTTTTTAGTGTATGTGTCAATGTAAATGCATTTGATGAGAAGGCACATAGGAAAATATGGTATAATTGAGAAGCCGCATATGATGTATGTCAAGAAAAGAACTAGAATGATAATATCTTGAATTTTTGGTATCTCTACAAAATAAGTTGGTCCTGTGACTTTCTGAGTTCCTTGGGTGGTATTTAAATTAAACAATTGAAGAAAGAAAATGAAATTTTGGAAGTGAAGTAGATGCCACACTGATGCTGTATTTGAATACCTTACAGGTTTCTTTAAGGAAATTATGTCTGTGGTCAGTATGAGTGAGGTCTTTTGGTTAAAAAAGGAGAAACTGAAGGTTCTATACATTTTCCAAACTATTCAAAACTCACTTAAAATGATCATACAACTCCCTTTTCTTTACCACCTCCTCCTTTTGGACAGAGACCTCTTTCATCTGCATTTGACTCCTTAAAGAAAAAAACAGGTAAAATAAGACCCTTTCCTCCCAAGCTGTTGCTTCAGTCTTCCTTACCTTTTAGCATTTTTGTTCCGTTCTCCATAAGAAGCTCCAGACCCATGCCAGCTTCTCTACAGATTTTATTTTATTTCTAATTATTTATTTTCCCATATTCTCATTCCTTTTCTTGTTGGTGCTTCAGAAAAATGTATTGTTGACAAAGATTGGTATTCTGAAATATGAAATACAGTCTGTTGTATAAAAAAAGTAGAAAAGTGACATTTCTATGGGAAAAATAGTCTGTTGAAGTCAGTCCTTGATAAACAATTGAAACAATGTGTTCTCCCTGCCATTAAAATTATTTCTATCACAAAAAAGTAATCCTTGAGCTATCTGAATTAGCTTGTTTCCTCTCATGAATCAAATGTATAATTCTGTATTTCTAGTCTATTACAATCTATACTTGCTGTATTGATTTGTATGTTTCTAGCAAACAAGATTTTGATATCAAAGAGACTGCATGTTATAGTCCACACAATCTTACTTCTAAATATCAAACAATGAAGTGAAACTCTGTTAAAAGCACATTTTTCAATTAGATTTCCAATGCATTCACAAAAGAAAGGAAACTCCAGAGGTTTCAGGTACAGGCAAGTGTTATAAAAAGTGCCAGTCAGCTACTAAATGAATATAATTAAACATTAGATCACTATCCAAAAATAATATCAGAGCAGAAGTGACAGTTTTCAATTATCTTGTTATAGGACTAAGCCAGCTTTTGCTCACAAGGGATTAATTATCACTGTACGTTTCCATATGAGCCTGTACTCAAGTCACCATTGTAGCTGTCACTTCAACTTTGGTTTTAAGTAGTTTTTTAATAGGTGACTGTACAGTCATGAAGTGCTGAAAGTTTGTTAAAGTTTGTCATGGAAAAATTATTTAATCTTTATTCTGATGGTAAATTTGACTCTTAACGACCCCACCACATATTGGACTGCTACCCTGTATTGTGTTTGTGCTGTGTAAACAAGCATCTGGTCTGGCTGTTGGCCTGGCTGTTGAGGTTGTGTACCTAATCCTAAATTAGCAGAACAGTATATTTTTATCTGAATTCTTATTACACTATGAATTTTTGAATCATAGGTTTAGTAAGGCCAGGCTGATGAGAGGGAATGTGTTAACTGGTGAATTTTATGTGCCTGGACACCAGGTACCTATGCCGGAAATGAATAGAAGAGTGTTGGTGCTACACTAAACTGAGCTAGCTGTGAAACATTGCTGATAGAGAAAGCTAATTGTCCAAAGGGCAGTTAGCGTGTGTGTGTTGGTAGTGTCAGCCAGTGGAAATGTCTCATCCTCCACTTGCAGGGCTGCAAGAGCCTAGAGAGGGTAAAGGGGGAGATGGGGCACAGCCAGGACTGGGCTAGAGGACTGAGCTGGAGGCATTCAGTTTGCCCCTACAGCTTTATGATCAGGCATTCTGTTACACCTGACTGTGTAAGTTAACTGAAGTGGGGATACTGTCGATTTCCCTATCTTGCCTTCATTAATCACAGGGCTGCTTCTTCCTTGCCACAGCATTAGCACTCAACTGACCAAAAAGAGAAGGATGAGTCAGGGTCTGAACCAGTTGAATCCAATCCCAGAGAAAGTGAGTCTAATCTGTGTGAGATGGTCATAGAATTTAAAAGTCTCCAGGTCTGTGAAAGAATAAATAAAATAGTAGGCTTGAAAGTGGCATCATAATTATAAGTCTGGGCATAGCTGGGCTTGGTGGTTCAGAATTCCTGTGTTTGTTTTTAGCATGTTTGTTTTTCAGTGCTTTCTGCTATAACTAATTTGTGAGTGACCTTTCAGTACATTAACTGATCTCACACATTTGCCTTTGATAAAATAGAGCATTCCTTTTGGTTTTAAAATAATTCATCAGGAATCCAGTACTATGAAAAGCAAAGTATTTCAAAATCTGATTCTAAATGACTCTTGGTAAAAGCCTTATTGACCATACTGATATTTCTAAATGAAGTATAGTGGCCCAGTTGTTGAGAATTCATTCTTACTACATCAGATTCCTTTAAATGAAACATACTTATCAGCAATTCTGAAGTGGTATGAAAAAGCCAATACTTGCTGTAGAGTAACTAGTATTTGAATTGCTTTTTGGCTGGAGAAAGCCAAGGGAATTATTTGAAAGTAAGGGAAAAAATGCTAAGCTTTATTGCTTGGAATATTCACAGAGCAATTTAAGGTAAGATGGATGAGTAGAAGGTTGTTTAAGCAAGACTTTTTGGTCCTATCCAGAATGTGCTTTAGGGAGTATTTGATCTGCTGATACTTCCACTTACAACAAGAAATTAAATTTAGATTTAGACATAGTAAAATTAGTAGTAAATATTATTTAGGCCAGTTTTTTCCTCTTCAGGTGGCAAGAATTGTAGGTGAGGTTTTTTTTCTCTTCCCCATCCTCCTTTTTGTCAGTAACCAAAAATTGTAAGGAAACAAAGTCTTTTAAGCAAAGTCAAGTCATGTGTGGTAATGATTATAAACAATACATGCAGAGATCCTGTAGATTGTGTGTTTGCCTAGGGCCTTTGTTGTTAGAGCACCATCATATGCCAGCTACAGTAATGAGGGCTAGCAAACATTTATGTTAATAGTTTGTTCTGTTTGGGGTTGTTGTTGTTTTTTAAGGTTTTATTTGAGTATGATGTAGGTAAAAGTAAATGAAAATGCTGGCTACCTTCCTTCTTGAGTAGAGCAGTTTGTCAGCTGAATACATCTGGCCTTTGACAGGCATGCTTGTATTTGATTACCTACTGAAGATGTAGTGCAGGCGCACACAAGTTGGGTAAACATGCTGAGGGGGCAGTTTCCTTACCTCCCATGAAGAATATTCATCCTAACTTGTTTTATGTAGAATTAAACTCATGCAATTTTTCTGTTAGAAGGAACTTTTACTAAGGCATTAATTATGTGAATTTACATGCTATACTTCTGTCAAAAACTGATTTTAGTATCTAATATGTTGTGGTAATGAACATGCACAATAAAGCAGTGTTTTTAAAGATGCTGGATCTTAAAATAAATAAGAGGCTTTTCCTTTTGTGTGTGTTTTACCTGCAGATGATGCAATTACTCTAAGTCTGCTCAGAGAGGAGAGCTAGAGACCATGGAGTGTTTAGTGAAAGATTCATTGACCTTCAGCCCCAGACTGCTTACATGAGCAATGCCTGCGATGGGACACTCGAAAGTCTTTGCTTAACCAATACACTTCAGCAAAATATATTTGCAATATTTTTCTTTAACATTCACCATTATGGCAGTCATGAGAGGCTTACATGGCTGTATCAGCTGTTTCTCTAGTCTTCTTTTAGTTGCCATGATTTGGGTTGTATTTTCTTTTTAAAGGCAAGAAGATGCATAACTAAAACATAATTATTTACCCACTGAATATTTTAAATGTAGCAAAGAAATTGAAATAAGATTTGACAATTTGACTTATGATGTATGGTAGAGAGAAGGGAAAAATATTTTAAGGGGACTGAACTGCTCAGAGTCATTCAGAGAGCTCTGCAAATCAATGCTGAGAGTGATGGACTCATATATCAACCGTGACTCTACACCAGCTAGAAAGTAATGAGAGCTTCAGTAATTTGGCTCTGCTATGGTTGAATGCTGCTTCTGGGTGAAATTTCATGTGCATATTAGAAGTGAGACCAGGTCACTTCTGTCTTAGCAGACAGAGGTAATTTTAAAAATAGTGGTACTTGCCCTGGAAATAAAACTTGGGCGAACAGCAAACTATAGCTGTAGAAGTGTATGAGAGTAAGAGTATGCGTTATACTTCAGCCATTTATTTCCCCCCTTTCTGTAGTGTTTTTGAGTTGTTGTTTCTTTATCAGGTAGATTTGAGGGAAAATCTCTAAATAAAGAGGTTAAGAAATGTATTCACAGGTAAATTATGAGAATCCATTGTGGTTTGTATAACAGGATATTGGTGTAACTCATTCTGTGGGAGATGTTAAAAGAAAAGAAAGAAAATAGAAAAGAAAACCAACCCCTTAATATGTTTACTTTTTCTGGTAGTACTCTTTTCATACCTCCCTGACATTGCAAATGGTGCGTTTACTTGCTCTACTTTTAGCTGGAATGGGAAACTTTGCTGTAGCCTGAGATATTGTAAAGTAAAGAAGGGCTGTTCTTTTGATACCAAAAGGGAAAACACTTCAGATTTGGACTGGGAAGGCTTTGTTTGAAAATAGTTTTAGATTTTCTTTGCTCTAAGAAATCTTCTAGTGTAGTAGTACATTACCACCATATTCTTATAAGGTCAGAATGACTTTCAAAAAAGTATTTTAATTGTTTAGCAAAATAGATCAGAATGAAATGAAATTTTCATGGTGATGACAGTCCTTCAGGAATCTCTGGAAACTTTATGGAGAAAGAGGATTTACTTGTTAATACATGAACAGTGTTTAACTCATAATTTCCTAGCTTTTATGTTAAATCGTGCTTACAGAAGTCAGAGGTTTGTCCAAACACAAGCTATATTTTTGAAAACTGGTAGAGTTTTCCATTGGGATGGAAAATCACTTGGATGAATAATAGGAGGTATGTTGTTTTCCCCCTCTGCCCCATGTTTAAAGTGTCTTTCTCTGGTTGCCAAGCTATATTTTGTTCTTTTGGGTTGCAGTTACTGTTATCAAATATTCAAATAGCTGTAAGAAGTCAGAGTGGACTTTTTCCACTTTTTTCTGGGCTAAAAAAGTATTATGACTTCTTTCCATTCTTCTATATATGTATTTATTTAAAGTTCTGCGAGAGTAATCCATGTCTGTCCCTTCCATGGGTTGCTACTGCATTCTGGGATCATCTGGAGCACAGTGGAAAGCTGAATTTTTCCCCCTCAAGTTTAGAAACAGTCAAATTTCTGAATTAAAAAAATCCCAAACCAACATTTTTCAATCCAATTTAAAAGTAGTTTACATTTTTCTAAAAAGCAGCACCTTACAATTATTTTTGAAAAATTATCTCAGCAATTTAAATTTGTATTTTCAATTGTTGTTTATGTATTTGTTGTTTTTCCCATGATAACATTAATTTTAAACTATGCAATGATTAAAAAAAAGTTTCAATCCAGCATGAACAGATGGCACTTCAGTATTGAAATGACCTTTGGACTGAAAAATAAATTTTTATACAAGAACTTTCTGACTTCCTCTTAGCTTTGAAAATAGTTCATGTAAGAGAGTCTGTTGCAGCAGTCTGCAGTGGTCCATGAAAAGATCTGATTTATGGCAGTAATCCTCAACTAAAAATGTGTAGCAGGGTGAAATCACATTTATTGAAATCTTATCTTCCTTGCTGCCTATCTGTGTGATACACGTGGTAAATATGGGCAGGGTCTATCCTGAACACCTCCCAGTGTGGTAAACCCTCCTATAAGGGTAAGTAAGAGAATCCTTGAGCACTGAGCTCAAGAATGACTGAAGTTCCATTGTTTCCAGGAACATCACAACCTCTTGTCTAACTGATCAACTCTTCCAGTAAAAGAATTGCAGAATAGTGATTGTCATTCCTGGAAAATGCCTGATTATATGCTCTCTCCCACAGAGTGGAACAAATCAATGATGGGGAGGGAGGAGATGTTTTGCCTTTGTTCAGTCATGTTGATTTTCAGTATGCAGGTGGCATCTTCACGCTAGAGTGATAGACATATTAGAAAAATACACCAGTGGGATTTTGCCCCATTTCAGTCAAAATGCAGAGGTAGTTAATGGTGTAAGGAGAAAATGCCACTCTGTTAGACAACTGTTCAGCACATTAGATTAAAATGTGAGTCACTTCTTTGGACAGGAGTAGCCATTGCAGAGGAAGCTGTTGGGCTGTGACAGCTTGGATGAAGAAGGTTGTTAAAAGTCCTGAACAAGAATTTGATATGAGGAATATTGAATATACTACCAAAATTCTTCTTTCCAGGAAGCAGTACTTTACGTTCCATGTTGAAATGAATTTTGAAACTAAGAAATTTTAGGTACAAGAAATGTACTTTATCTTTTGCTTTCCAGAATCAATCCTCTTTAATTTAGTAGTTGTCCATACGTTGTCTCTAGGGCATCATTTTGTGATCACTGTGTGCTTTACTTGTAATATTTGTTAGTCGTCCTTGGAGGGCACATGGGCTTGTTAGTGCCCAAAACAGTAAATGCAGTTACCTGAATGGTGGGGCTTGTCTAGAGAGGGTTAGGTTTCATGTTATCAGGGTTTTCTGCCTTGTGGGGTTTTTTTTTTCTTTCTAATTTGACATTGCTCTATAGATTTTTCAGTTGAGAAGTATAGGAAGAGATATTTGGATCAGGCCTTCTATAATAATCGGAATCATCAAGGTTGGAAGAGACTTTTAAGCATTAAGTCAGTTTTATTCACAGGAGGAGATGAGGTTGGTGAAACAGGACCTTCCATTTGTAAATCCATATTGGCTGGGCTTGATCTCCTGGTTGTCCTGCATGTGTAATGGCACTCAGGATGATCTCTTTCATAACCTTTTCTGGAACTGAGGTTAGGCTGATGGATCTGTAGTGCCCTGGATCATCCTTCTGACCCTAACAAAGCTTCATTAATAATTTGCTTGACCTTACTATTACTCTGACACTCCTATTACCAAGAGAAATTTCCTGGATTAGTTAAAAACTGGTGAGGGCTTTCATGCATCCTGGTATCAAGCTTATTTTTAACCAGTAAGTGCCCAATCTTGAAAATTAAATTAAAGGGTTATATTGCATGCCTCTTTGCTGCTATCTGTGGAAGAAGCTGTACCATCCAACTCTTGCTCATTTCACATGGAAGCCTGTGTTGGTGCTGCTGGTGGTGCTGAACTGCAGATTTTCTGTGGGTTTGGGTGCCCTCCAGAAAGGGAGGTGATGGCCAGCCCAGAGGAGCACTCTTTGTCCTTGATACTGTTCGTGCGCTTCCAGGGTTAATTTATCATAAGCTAGTGCCTTGCTGACCTAGAGAGGTAATATAATGTGCTTTTTAGGTTTTCTTGTGAGATGGATGCCACTTCCCACAATCCAGTTCAGTCACCTGTGATAAAACTAAGTCTGTCAAGCCAAAACTAAATGTGAATGAGGCTGTGCTAAGGTGCATGGGGAAAAGAGTTGACCTATTCCCATTTGTTTTCTTTCAACAAACACTGGTAAGGTCTGAAAGATTGCTACTTGTCAGGAATCTATCTTGTGTTTTATCATTGTGCATTGGCTTGATTTCCAGTCCCTCATGTTTTGTGACAGCCTTGTAAGAAACTAATGCTGCTGCTGTGACTGCTCAGAAAGGAGAAGGGATGTTATCTAGAATTGTATTACAAACCTGCTGTCGTGTAAGGACCCCATTACATTGCTTACAGCTTTTATATTCCACCATGTGCTTTGCTTTTTTAATCAGACCATACCTAATTCAGTTTTGGGGGGGTTGTTTATTTTATTCAACCTCTACTGCAGAAGATGATTAATGAACAATATTTTTCTCTTTTAACCTGCTGTGTATGCACTGCTGCATGCCACTGCAGTTTGTCTCTTCTTTTGTATCCACTGTATGCCTGCTTTTTATTTTTGTTTTATTTTCCTCCCAGTAAAAGCCTGTTTGGCTTGCTGATACCTCCCAGGAATATTTAGCCTCTCAAAAAGTTTGTGCATAAAATGCATATGCAGATGTTTTTGTGTGTTTAAAATTAGATGTCTAGAGTATTTAGTATTCAGATACAATAGTTTGGTTTGGGCACATGAAATTTAATTATAAGGCAGATTGTACTTGTCTTCAAAAATAGGGTACAAGACAAAAACCTAATCCATTTCTTTACTTCTACAATAACTGTTGCAATAAAAATTCAAATTTTTAGAATATTTATCATACAAACAACTGTTCTTGAAGTTATAATTCATAAATAAGGACAAGAATCAAATTCCAAACAGCCTCCTGGCAAATGCAACAAAAGGCAAAATGATCTAGCTTTGCAATGGGGAGTCTGTTGCCCTCTGAGACAAGCCTGAGAAGAGATAACGTGCATATGGGACTGATATGGAGGTCACGTAAGGAGGAATCTTTTAATTTAATTAAAAGCATAATTAATCATAGAGAGATTGTGTTACCCTCTAAGGTTGGATTTTATGTGTCTGCAGTGTTTGCAAGCCAAAAAATAAATGTATTTTTGACATTTAAAGATGAGAAAGTATCACTTTTTTTTTGCCAAGAAACTTATCTGATGGAGAAAGAATTAGTGAAATATTAAATGTCAATTTGCTGGCAAACATAAAATAGGCAATGCAAACCTTTGCCTCTTGCAGAAAAGATAATGATAAAACCAGCTTTTTTCCACAGTGACTTGTTCTGATAAGTTCTGCCTGTAGGATTTTTTTGTAGTAGAGTGTTACATGCCATTGTACTTGGACATGGTGTTGTTCAGTGGCCAGAAAAGCTAAAGCATTAAGCATGCATTTTAGAACAAAACGATACATTAAGAATTCAACAAAATAATGTTTGCATTATGATGCTGCCTTCCATTTTCTGAGAACCAGCTGAACAATATAATACACTTAACTCCATTTTAACAGATGCAGTTGCCTATGATGAAGTGAGATTCCTTTTGCTTGATGAATCTTCATTTTATCAACAGCTAATGAGCCTCAGCTGTACTCCTCCAGCTGAGAAGAGCGAAGGGATTTGTTGTTTCACATGGCTGGAACACCTTAGCTCCTGTTGTGCTACTGGTTCAGCATTTCTTGTAATTGGTCTGATAGCAAAGGGTCATCTGTTATGAAGCTGATGTTCATCACCTCTGTCTTGCTAGAATGACATCAATTTATCTATCTTACCATAAAGTTACTGGACCAGCAGTCTGAGACATTGATGGCTTATTTCAGTATACGGTCATCCCGAGACATAATGCATTTTACTTCCTGAATTTTTCAGATCCAGGAATACTGAAATCATTATTAGCAAAATTGGGATTGTGCACACGTGTTTTGTAGTCTGTAACGTTTTAGAGATGGCATCTACATACTTCACTTTGCTATAATGAATGGTATAAAGTAGGGCTTTTATTCAAATTCTAGCATTGCACTCTGATTCCTCAGAAAAGCGTCAATTTTCTTGCAACTAACAGTGGAAATTTATAGTTATAAAGACTGTTCAGAGTGATTTACCAGGCCTATAAGAAAGGCTGGATTCCTGAGTCTTTCTAGCACAGCATCTTTAACTTGTTAGTGTGACTCTGCAGTAACATTAGCCTTTTGGCAAGTCATAACGTTAAGCCTGATTTCCTGGTGTGGGGTGAATGTCCTAAATGAAGGGAGATGTTTCTCTTGGTTCCTGAACTGCTAGAACTGTGTGGCCTCTTGTCGTCCCCCATATTGCATCATGTGCTCTTTTAACTCAAAGAATTTATTCTGAGGTTCCTAGGTCAACATAAACATGTGTTTCACTTCTGCATCCCTCCTTTTCAGAATTTCCTGACTAGTTGTTCTGAGTTTTTGCATTTAAAACTTTTATTCTGTGTCCAAGTATAATCTGGTATTGAAAATCATGGACAGTGTCCATGGATTACAGGAACCAGAGGTATTGCAGACTCCTCAGTTACTATTTACACCATGTAACAGTTTATAAGAAATGAAGCTATAGTGTAATTAAGTCAGTTCATTGTTTTATTTTGAGCAATGTTGAAAGTGTATGTAAGAGGTTCAAAAGCCTGAATAGCTAAAGCAGACCACTGGATTTATAAAAATTGACATATACACATGCATAATCCTGTGTATATAACACATCATAAAGAGAAAAATTGGTAGAACACAGCATAACAACACACAGCATAACAACAAGAACACAGCATAATGATTTCCTTCTAAGTGTCAAGAAGTGTGTAGCTAAAGAAGGGCTGCTTGGTGATGACAATGCTTCTTCTCTTTTCTCTGACTCTGTAGGTTCAGTTGACATTTGCTCCTGTATGCCTACTGGTTATATTCCACTTAATCTCTCCTTCCTTCACTCATCAAGCAGGAAGAGGAGGAGCTCCCTCAGGTGTAGGAAAGAGAAAGCAATCAGGAGTTGTGCTTAGCTTTGCTTTTAAGGGAAGTAGGAACATGGCCTCTTCTGATAGCTGCTGATTTCACAACTATTTTCATACAGAAGAAATGCAGATTAGTTACACCAAGATAACTCTAATTTCTTCTCATTCAAAGGAATCCAGAGTGGCACAGAACTAAATACTCCCCTGTATATTTTGCCAAACCCGAGTATATGAAGTATTATGGCACAGGCTTAGAAGTGAACTAATTATAACTTGGGAAAGATGTGCAAAAATAAATTGTTTTAATTTTTAACTTGCTTTTTACTCTTCTGATACGTCTTTTGGAATGTGCCTGTAGTGGACTTTAGCTGGCCTTCCACATTCCCTCTTCCCACTTTGTCTTCATTCTGACCCTGTGTCTTGGGAATTGAAAATGAGTCTGTGTATTCAACATGCCACAAGGCTAGTATACACATTTTTGTGTCAGGGAAGAGTTTGGAAGAAGATAAGGAATGATTATGTTGTGTTATAAAATGGAACCGAGAATTTTGCAGAGGAAAGCAATTTCAGTACAAAGGTAGATTGCAGGTGTTGCATTTACTCTGGTGCAACAGCCCTGACTGGTTTTTGAACAGGCTATATGAGCTACAATATTTCAAGTACCTTCAGTGTTTTGCTGCAAGAATTATTTTTTTAAGGTCAGGCAGCAAAGCAGAAGGAGAGCACACTGAAGTGAAGACCAGTAACCAGAAAAAGAGACAAGGATTTGAGTAAGTATTTGAAAAGATTGCTTCCCAGGTAGAAAGGAGACCATTTAAAATATAGGTTACTGTTTTAGGGGAAACACAAACTAGCAAGTGGGCTAAGGAGAGAAAAGAAAAAGGAGAGCATAGAGTCCAGAAAATGGGTACTAAGAAGAGCTACCCATATTATGACTGAGGGTGTTAGAAAATAAAAGACAGGAAATAAGATACTAAATGAAGTGACACAGCTGGGAAAGTGGCAAGAGCTGAGCTGATATATGATGTAGCTCCAACAAGAGAGGTGGTAAATACAGGAGAGGTGTTTCTTGCTGCTTTCACATGGAAGTGGTAGGATTGCTTAGTAGATTTTTGTTAGGCTGTCCTTCTCCAAAACACATACTCAATTTACTTCCTGTGTAGTGTGTGTTCAGTCAGTGGAGTTTGAGTTATAAATACTCAACGCCGTGATGCATCTAGAAATGCCATTTCAAATCTTTAAAAAAATCTATTTGAAAGCTGAGAAAAGCTTAAAGCTAAAAAGCACGTCTTTGATTGCAAAAATTAACTTTGCTTGTGAAATACATTAGGAGAGCAATTTTTAAAATTTCTTTGCTTTCTTTGAGCTTCATCTTTGTTCTGCCTTTATGAATTCAGATCCCTCGTGTCCCTTCCTCCTTCCCCTGTTTGGCACACCTCTTGATTGTTTCACAATTTATCTTTGCTGTCCAGGGAATCCAACTGTCTGGGGCTAGTGGCTTTATCCCACCTTGGTGTCAAGGTCAAAATCTTTTAATTTTACAAGTAGAGTGAGTATCGTGACCCCAGGGTCTACTGCTGTATATTTAAATGCTGTCAGTGTTCTCAGAATGACAACGTCTGAGGTTTTTATACGTCAGCTGCTTTATTTATTAGGTTCTTTGGGAATATTTTGTCTAATTTCTCTTAGCAAGCATATAGGTATTGTTAACACTAAAAGCCTGTGGCAGTAAAAACGCTCAGATAAAAGAAGAGGCTTAACAACTATCTTGTTACAATTAAATTGAAGAGTATATTTATAGAAGGTAAAACCAATTTTGGCAACCTAGTAGAGATAAGTTTGCCTTACTAGAGTTTCTGCATCATATCTTTAATCAATAGTTATTCTAAGGATGTCTTTCATATATTTCCATTCCTGGAAAAGCCATTGCAACAGGAAGGAATTTGAATTACATTTTGCATCTACAGGGCTTGGGATTTTTAACAAGAGATCAAGTTTCCTTTGGTCAATTTTTTTTTTTTTTGCTGATATACAGTACTTAGATTTTCTGATTGGATCTGCCTGTCTTTCAGCAATGAGATGTAGGATGTAGTAGGAATATAAACTGGAACATGGGATCTCGTGTGCATTTTGAGTATTACTTGGATCTTAACAATGGTCCTGAGCAGTACGGGTTCACTGAAACAGTTGCAAAAACTTCTTTACACAAATATGTCAACATATTTCTATGCTTTCAAAAACTACAAGGTAAGTAAATTAAGGAAGGTGACATGAAAAGCCAGTTACTCCAAAAGTGGCAAATACAATTTAATTTACATGTGGGAGTTGAGAGACTAATGTGTATTTGGAGCAAAACTAGATGATGGTTCAGCTCTAACAAATTGGTACTGAAATATTTTATTCTGACATTTCTTTCAAGTCTTATAAATTTGGTTTCTGATGAATCATTTTTAGAAACATCTAACAAATTTTATTATTGCTTTAAGGTGTAGAAGTGTTACAGTAACCCAACAAAATAATTATAAGATTTCTTTTCCCTTATGGGCAAAAGAAAATATTTCTGTCAGCTCCCAAATTTTTTGAGATATTTTTGCCTAAATATTTTACTTCTCTCCCCTTCCAATCTCCTGATCTTAAAAAAAAAAAAAAAAAAAAAGCAATCTGCTTTGAAAATGTCAGCTAAAACAGATGACTGATATAGAAGAAGAATGAGCCTCTGAGAAGAGCTAATAATTTCAATGGCCTCAGATCTAGAGTTGCTCAGAACCTTTTCCTTTATCCATTACCAAACTACTCTTTTTCTATTAAGCAAAACAAAAGAAAGGAAAAGAAAACAAAACCTTCAGTTTTTTTAGATTTAGTCATCTTGTTGATATGCTGGTTCGAACTGCAAGAAAGCACTTATTTATCCATTACGTGCAGTTTAAAATTCTGTGTTAGCTATTTGTATGTGCCAGTTGACTGAATATTTTGAAAGGCTGCCCTCAAATTTGCATTCTTCCTGCTAATAGCCCTGTTACTAGCAAACTGATGTATTTGTGAAAGCTAAACAAACTTCTACAGGCAGAAATTATGAATTCACACATCATCATCACACATTAGAAAGAAAACAAGAGGAACCCAACCCAAAACCTGATTCTCTTATTAGATTTGGTCTGAAGACTTAATATTTGGTATTGAAAGGAGATGGGGCAGTCATCATGCCAGATCAACACCGGATACTGTAATTCTGAGAATGGTTAAAAAGACTTTTTGAAAGAGAATCTGTGGGCATCCATAAAACCCCCAAATCCGGATACCTGAGTCAGTTGTGTAGCTGTGCTGACTTTTTAAAAGAGTGTGGTGTATTGTTTCTTGTCAAAAATGGTTTTGTCTGCTCACTTTGCAGTAAGATAGATTACCCTTGCTGTATGTGCAAATTGTGGTTGCGCTCAGTGGTCCGGGCATATGGACATTTGTGCCGACTAAGCAATTTTAACAGCTCTTATAAACTCTGTCAGCAGAACAGTTACATATTTTTAATGTGGTAGTATTCCAAGTTTCTCAGTATTCATCTACCTTTCTTATCATCTCTAAAGAAGACTGCTGCAGTTTTTGAAGAATCATTATTTATTCATCTTAATTTAGGAAATTACCTTATCTGAAACTGAGCTGAAGTCCACATATAAATAAGCAGGACCCAGATCATAAAGTGAACCAGATGCAGTGGATCTCCTACACTCCTAGTGGCCTCCAAACATGTGGTCTAGTTCTTCTGGCTAAATGCAAGTCACAAATTAGGCTTCCAGCGTTGCTGTGAACAAGTAAATACCACTTATAGAACAAAACATTGAATTTCAGTTGCCAATTCTGTCTGATAACTATTGCTTATACATATTCAGAAGTAGAGACATAAGCAGAATTATTGTGCTTATCTAATTCAGCTCACTGCCCTTTTATGTGGGCCTATGTTCTTATGTATGTATTTAGTCTTTAATTTTTTTAAATTTGTGAGTGATTAATGGAAGATGCAAGATGACAAAGCAGAGATGAAATATATTACAGTGTTTTTACTGTTGAATTGAGATTTTTTTGTGTCTTTAAAACGTTCCTGTTTAATTTGTTGTTGTTATTATTGACTCCTTCAGTATTTTGCATATCTTGTTCAGATGAAAAAACTGAGGCAGAAGTTTTATTTGCTGAGTATATTGAAAAAAATCAATAATACTTGCTGGAATTCTTGCTGACTTATCTCTTACTTGTTAGGTTACTCTGTCTTTAATTTTTAGCTTGTTCAAGATTTTTACCTGGAATTGAGTTTTGGTGTGGGAGATGTTTTTTAAACAATGTATTTTGCATTATGCATTCTCTCTGCTTTTGGTTTGTTTTTTTTTTCCTTCAGCTGCAGTAGTTTACTTTAGAGTGTTCTTAACTCGTTTTCTTGCAGCATACTACATACAGTTCCACTTGAATGCTTAGAAATATGTTATTTTTGCCTTGTTGAAATGAGGTTGACACATGGCCAGAAGAAATTTACAGCTGGTAAGTGACAGCAGCAAGTTGGTATTATACAATTTAAAAAGGTCATAGGTTTTGTCACTATTCTCCATTAGTTTGGATTATGATATTGCAGAAAACAACCCCCTAGCATATGCATGAAAGCCATGTGCTTCTTTGTATAATCCCTAGAAGAATCTTTTCAGACACCCTAGTTAAGGGGCAGTTCTTGGGTTGTATCCTTTCATCAAAATATAATGTAAATATGAACCTCTTTGATGTTCTCAGTACTTCCACACACTTTTCAAAGAAATGACAAATTTTGTGTGGAGCAACTTGCAAAGAGGTGGATGGGAATAGACGTGTAGCCAGAAAAAATTATTAGTGTTTTTTTTTTTTTTCCCCTTTTCTTTAAATAGTTATATTTGAAGCTTTGTTTTGATTTCACTTCAGTAGGAAGGAAGGGAATGGATGTACATAATCATTGCCAACTATGGGGGGGGGCGGGACGATATGCTCCATGGGCACAGGGAATACTTCAATTTCATATCTGAAGTAATATTTTTGTCATTTTTAGAATGTTTCCCTTCTGACTGAAAAAACATAGATTTTTTTTCCCCTGTGTGTAGAATAATAGACAGCCTTGACAGCATTTGTATCCATATTAAAAATTAAAAGTACCTCATTTAAGCTAAGATTTTTAGATCATCCTAATAATTTAATCATATAATTTCCATGTATAAGTTGGTCCTAATATTTTTAAATGCTAAATATAAGCAAGTAATATTTCAGAATATCCAAACCCACATCATTACCTAAAGATAACAACAAAAGTATGAAGAATTAAAAAAAAATAATTTACAGTGTTGTGATCATATTTTGTAGGCTCTGTCTGGGGAGCGTTATCAATGCTTGGCCAATTGTTGCTTATCAGGACTGCTGATTTTCTTTATCTAAAATATGTGCATGTTCGCAAGTGACACTTCATATGTCTGAACTCTCCAGATATTTCAGATATATTATCGAAGATTTTTATAATTATATTTTCCACACATGTGTATGTGACGCTCAAACATGTGAAGAACAGTTTGCTTATCAGTTACTGGGGAGATGTGTGCACGTGTGTCTAGAATAATTACTCTGAGCCTGGTGGGATAAAACTTCTCCTGTTTCTAGTTTTCCCAAAAATGTCTTCGGAGAATTTTAGTTTGTATTGTCTATTAAATTAAACTTCATCCTCCGTCTTGCTGTTTTAAATATTTAATATTTAAATGGCCACTACAATGTAGTAATAGACACAAGATAATTGAAGCAGAGAGAGATGTGAATGAAAGCCAAGGAGACCAGGCTTTGTGAGTTCTGTTTGTGGATTCAGTTTGTGTGAAGAATTTTCAGTGCCAAAACACATATGAAGCACACACACATTGTCATGTTTGTTTCATCATGGTGGTCATGTTGATTATGGGCATATAGAATGAATTAGATGCCATTTATTTTCATTTATTTTAAAAAATATATATATACAGTTATATATACACACACGTGTGCGTGTGACAAGAGACCTTGTATTAACTGGGACTCCCTTTTCTGTCCATCCCAGGTGGGATAGAGGAATAGAGGCTGCTATTTAGCAAACAGGGAATAGCAATAAAGGAAATTTGGCAGTGTTAGAAAAGGGGGAGAAATGCAATCAGATCATATAACAAAAGCACTTTCAAGACCTTTAGGAAAATATGACAGTGCTTTTTCAGCTTTTGCGTGACCTTTCTCCTGATGAATGGTTTTACTTGCATGAGATGCTGGAGCTTGGGCCAAGCTCAAAAAATCAACTTTCCCTTCAAATTTATATTTCTGAGAAAATTCAGTTATGGGATCCATGTGCGGGGGAGATTTTATTGCTCCAGAGCATCCTCATACTTGCATTCTCTGGGAAAAAAATAACCTACTAGAGAGAAAAAAGTCTCCAAGAAAAACCATCAGTTTCAATACTTGCTGTTAACATACTAAACCTCAAAAAAGTCAGTTATCTTAACCCTCAATTAATGCAACTTCAAAAATGTGTGACTATATTAATATTTTTAAATATTGTTTTTGTGGCATAATTTTCTTAGGAAGTATTTTTATAGTTTTAACATGGGGGAGAAAATGTTTTCTCATGCACAGACTTGCTGAATAGCCACCTAATCTTATATGTCTGCTTTCATCTTTCCTCCCCATACTCTCATTGCTTCTTTCTGGGTCATTTCAGAAACTAATTTTTTGAGTTCTTTGTGGTACAAAGATTTGCACAAGGAAATGTATTAGCACACTTTTGGGTACCATTAAAAAACTGTTTCCATCTTTAGAAATATTTTAAAATATCTAGGTGTTTTTCAACAGCTACAAATCATGCCAGCAGGGGTCAGTTTAGCACCAATGGAAATTGAAATGGCAGTACTGTACACTTGAGAAGCTAGAACAAATGTGAAGTTTGTATAATCAGACTACAAATAAACTGTGTATATAACTTGGAAGAGAGTGACTAAAACAATTTTTAGTATTCCTACTGGATTTGGATTTGAGTCCTTTTTAAAAAGTCAATGAATGAATAACCTTTTCTGGAGTTTTGCTGATTTCCCACAATATTTTCAGTATTTTTCCCTTTAAGAGTATGTGAATGGTGAATTTGACACTTTTCAAAAAAAAGAAAAAAAGTGCATCTTCATTACAAAAAACAAACAAACAAACAAAAAAACCCAACAAAAAAACAGGGCATAGAAACAATAGGATATGAACAAATGACTGATTTCTGTGATGTCTTCACATCCCTCCCACTTTCCTTCCTTCTTCACATAAAGAAACCTACATTGACTTCCTTAGAACCACTGGTGTGCTTTTGAATTTCTAGAGTTTGCCTGAGATCACCTATGGCCATAGTTATTCATTAAAGTAAACACGTCTAATATAGAGAGTTACTGTGAGCTTTATATTTTTTGTCCAGTTGCTTTTTTCTGCAGTTATCTGACTTTGTCTTCTGTTTGCAGTCTTTGCCACTTTACTGTGTGTTGAATTTGTAGCATTTGTAGAAGAACTACCCAGGTGCACCCATTTTTAGATTCTTGCATTCCAGGAAAAAGTAAATGACAGCATGTACCTTTTAGAAAGGTTTAACTTGTTAGTTCAATAGTCTACACCTGTAGAAATTATCAGTTTGTATTTGATCACTCTTTCACAAGTAGAGTTCAAATTAAGTCAAATGCTAATTGTATTTTTGATATAATGATATAATTATATCATATATTTGATACAATGATATTATTGATACAGCATAATGAGGTACCTGAGGCTAGGGTTAACAAGGAGCTGTTTTTAAGTAAAGTGTAAATATAAACTATAAAAGGAAACATAACATTGAGAACATTCCAAAACTGGGGGTTTTATTCAAAGTTGTCACCCAGTCAAGAATGAAATAACATATTTCAAGATTGAAAGACTGGAATAACAGCATGTTATTGGAAAATTTTATGACTGTTTGTAGCAGCAGCAGCAAATATAACGGTTTTTAATTTATCTTGATTTATTTTTAGTCTCCTTTTCTGTGAAAACTGTATCCACCTCCTGCTGTTTTCTGTTTTTCCAATTCCACTCTAGCACATCCTGCATATTATTTAACTGAAGTGGGTATGACTTTATGGATTACTAAAATATATCTAATTAGATTACATCGAAATTCAGGGCAAGGACCTATCTTCTGTTTCTATTTGTCATAAGTTCTCAGAGATTTTCTGTGATAATTTTGACTTTGGTATCTAAAGCTGGTTCAAGATTCCCCAAACTTTGGGGCTTCAGGTACAAACCTTGGATGTTTTGGTCCATGTTTACATTTCTCAAAGGTCTTAGTGACTTGGCCATGTTTTCTCTGGAGAGAGGTCATGAGTTAGAATACAGTTGAGATGAATCTATGAGTCTTGGACACAGGTTTTAAGTCATTATTCTTTCTAGTCAGTTGAAGACTTGAACACAAAAAATTGAGCTGACTTCTCCTATTCCGCAGTATTTTATCACTTCCTTCCTTGTTTATGCTCTTCCACTTAAATATACTGGGCACCAGCCTTTCAAGGTGTGTCCTTACATACTGTGTCTTCATCTTTGCTTAAGTCTTAGAAACAGGATTGTTTACTCAGAACTATTTGTGGCTCTCCATTTTGTCCTCCACAAAGGACAAAACCTTTCATTTCTTGACTGCTAGTCTTCCTTTGAATAAGTAAGGGCTTCTTCCCATGAAGGGTGTTTAGATTCTCTTTACTTAGAGAATGTTGTGAGAGTCTTGAACTAGTATATCTGATTTGAAAAGTTCCAGCAACAAGATTTCTAAACAAATGTCTTTTGTATTTCTATTCATGGACCCATAGTGGGCCTGGGTCTCCCATAATTATGTGCTAGGGTGTTAGAGGAGGACTGCTGTTTTCTGCAGAGACAAGTGGGAAGGAGCACCAAAACTGTGAATATTCTTCAATTCCTGCTCCAAGCCCTGCTATTACCTTCAATATCTTGTTATTGTCTTTGTCGATCAGTACAAAACCTATGATGCCCCAATTAGTAATCTATTGCAGAGCTTTTATCCTTGCAGAACATGTATCAGGCTTAAAGTATGGTGCCTGCAAGATGTGGAAAATGGCTCACGAGGATAATATTGGAGAAACTGTCCATGATATGCAAGTAATTTGCTATGATCATCAGGCTTTCAGATGCAATCACTTGGTAATTGCCTACTTTGAGGCTAATGAAATACAGTAACAGCAAACTGCTATAAGTGGAAATACTGCTTTAAAATAAATATAAGCCCCCAGTGCATAAATGCCCCACAGGATGAGAGGTGGTATGTGGAATTTCTCCTGCTTGATTTGGAATCAGCTCCAATAAAGCAGGTGGTCTGAGAAATCAGATACCTGATGGTCAGAGGATTCTGTGGAGTTTGATGTTTCAGTGCAAACCTTGGCAAGGAAACATTTTTTGTGAAGGTACCTAGGATAGTGATAGTGTCCCCAGATTTATACTGATGGGTAAAAGATGTGTAGCACAAGGAAACAGAATACACTATTATGCAATATTAAAAACACAAAAGCCCCTTGTCCCCAACAACCATTACACAGCCTGACACCTTTGCAACTGAAAGATGGCTTATTTCATGTGACTGATTTCAGTATTTTCTGATGACTGAGGCAGAAGCTGGTCTGTGCTTGTGTAAATCAGCAGATGTACAAGGCAGCAATAACAATGTGTGAATTTTGTGGCTAATAAAGTTTAATTTCTGAATCTTTATCAGTTATATTTTGGCCAGAAGCCAGGGAATTCATCTTAATAGGGAGCTGAGAAGGCATTGATCTAGTGTGGGTAAGATTCTTAGTACATAGAGCATGTTTGTCTTTCAATAATTCCTTTGAAATTATGTGCTATGAGCTTCCCTCAAAAATGTGAGGGAGCTATATGCTGATGAAAACATTAAATAAAAAGGACTAAAGGAAAACTAGTAGGCCAGGATGTATTTTTATTTCAGAAGGTATTTTCAGTCTCAATGCTCAATATTGTCAAATCGTCCTTCATACAAGAATAGGACAAAATATGTGAGAAACAACCCTGTAAATGTGGGTAGAGCAATGGTGTTGAATATTAACATCCAGTTATGTCCATAGCTTCCCTCATGAAATAAAGTTCAGCAATCCCGGCTCAAGGGGAGGACAACAGAAGGGTAAGAAGACACAGTGGATAGGAGAGCATCTAGAAACAATGAAGATGGATGCTTAAAAACAGTGGGTTTCAGATAGGATTTTCAGCATTTGTTCTGCTCTGTGATTGGCAGGTTTTGTTAAAAAAGCATCCTGACTTTTGAATTTATCTTCTCTGAGACAAAGCAACATATATGGACATTCAGAATTCAGAAGTAATCTTGATTAACTCTATCGACATAACTTCCAGCGAGCAGTTCATCCTTCATTTCAGAGCAGGTATGGTCTCAAGAGGAGCCAGGAATTCAGTAAGGTCCTGAGGTTTTCAGCTGTGATTTGAGTCAAGAAAGAGGAGGGACAGAAACTAATCTCTTCTCTGTTGTGACCTGTGACAGGATCCAAGGGAATGGCCTGAAGTTGTGTTGAGGGAAGTTTAGGTTGGATATTAGGACAAGGTTCTTCACCCGGAGGGTGGTTGGGCACTAGAACAGCTCCCCAGGGCAGTGGTCAGATCAGCAGCCTGACAGAGGTCAAGAAGCGTTTGGAAAACGCTCTGAGGCACATGGTGTGACTCTTGGGGTGTCCTGTGCAGGGCCAGGAGTTGGACTTGATGATCTTTTTGTGTCCCTTCCAACTCAGTTTATTCTGTGAGTCAGAGAAGCTCGTATTTTCAGTAAGGTTGAGCCAAAGGTGGGCAGAAATAGGTTCTCAGGAAGTTTGTGTAGTGGCTGAAGACATTCAGCATGCATTTTCTATACTATATTTAGGATATTTTTGGACCTAATGGTTTAAGCAGCTATGTTTTGTCCATTGCTCTGCAGAACCATACCTATCTGTCTGTTTTGTCTGTAGTACAGTCTTTTATTGTGACTTCTGATGCTCCTTAAGCAACCTTAGTAAAACATATAGAAGTCAAATTATTAGACTTGGCTTTCCTCTCCAGTTGAAGATGATGTCTAAACTAGTGATTTAAATTTGGCCTTTTAAAAATAAAATTTACTATCTAGGCATTCTGCATGCCAGCCCATATAATTCAGAAATGTAGTTTGAAGTGAGACAGAAATGATAGTTTTGGGTACTATCTTGTGCACCAGTTACAAAAGAGTTGTTGAGATACTGCACAACCTGTGGGGTAAAGTCCTTATTGAAAGAAAAAACCTTTACAGAAATCTGTGCTTTGAATAGCTTTTTGCCTTCTGAAGAGTATATTTATTTCCCTCCCTGCTAAACTGGTAAGAAGAAAGACTTCATTAATATGAAGCTGTACGTGTGATGTGTTCTTCTTGGCTTTAATTTATCGCTTGGCCCTTAGTGTTGTTAAACAATTTGTTTTATAGTAGTTTTATTAACTAAGGCAGGAACACAGTGTTGTCAGTCTTTCTTGTATGTAAAATGCGCAATGGTGAAAAAGTAGAGACATTATGGGAAAGGATGACATTTCCTTGTGCTGGAGGAATATTCTAAATTGCATTAGAGGAGGTATTCAGGAGAAAATCAATAGGACATTGTTTTCTTGCTAGCAGTAATTTGGATGACCTTATGTTTTTCAGCATTTGCCCATATTTCCTACAAAGATAAACAAAGCAAAGTCAAATCTGTCTTAAGCCAGTGTCAATATGCTGATTATATAAATTCGTTCACTATGCTGGTAATATAAATTTGTTATTTCTGGTATTAGACTAAATTAATAGAAGTCCACTGGCTTGATCCATTCTTTATCCAGCTATATGAATATGTGAGGAGAAATGAGATACAAGCTCATAAAAATTAATATAAATATAACATTAAAATTATTATTATAATTAATAATATTTAGTATTCTCTATGCAGCAGCATTTGCAGACCAGAGGCAGATCAAAGAGATTGCTAGAAAGAATGACCTGTATGCTGGTTAAGAAGAAAGCAGACTAAAGCATTATTGATCCAGTAAACAGAAGGCTTTTTAGTTCATTCTTATCTCTCTCTGCTTTATGCCTGTTCATAGGTTTTCCAAGTATAAGAAGTAGAGAATATTGAACTTCTTTTCCTTTTGAATTCTTTCAGAACTATTACATTAAGATCATCATTGTAATTTTGAAAAATCTGAAGGTGCCAGCTTTTTCTTCTCTAGTCATTTTCTTAAAAAAAGAAAAAGCACAGAATTTGTTCAATTTTGCTAAAAATTGGTTTAGGTAAACTAGTGAAAAATCTAACTTGAACTCATCTGGACTTGTTTAAGGTTGACATGATTTAAATCAGTATGAACTACATTGTACTCCTTTTATTCAGATGAAGTTATTTTTCCTTCACCTTCACAAATAATTTTAATACTAATTTCAAACTGGTGCATTTGGATGCTGATGATGTACAGTAGCGTGGATTCAACTCTTCTATTGAAGTTTAGTTCACTGGAGAGGTATGTCAACTAATGAAACTATCTTCATTTTCTCATGATGTGTTTGAAGCTGAAATATCAAATTGAGTTTCATCTTACAAAGGAAGGAAAAGTAAAAAACAACCAACAATGAACGTCAAACCTCTGTGAGTTGTTTCAAGCTGTGAGAGTGTAAGGATTTAGACACGTGAACAAAGTAGGTGTTGTTAACTGCTCCACAGTAGCTGTCCATAAACACACTCCAGCACTTCAAGGTAAAACTCTGTTAATGAGCTCCTAGTCCTAAACCGTACAGTAGTGAAGGCTGTGCAGACTGTTTCTTCCAGAATGAACTGGTGCCCTTTCAACTTCTTCTCTGATCACTTATCTTTGTAATGCCATCTCTAATAAGCATTTTGGAAAGTGTTTGTGCTTTGAAAGAATGAAACAGATAAAATATCTAGCTGTTCTGAAATTTATGAAGGCATTTTGAAGAAACTGTTACTTCTGCTTAAGGTAGGAAATTGGATTTTTTTGGCATCTCTTCCTTTGCTTTCTATCTCTAAGCTGTTGGAGGTCCTGCAGGAAGCATGGAAACGGGTGTCTGAATCATAGCAAGAGCCAATTAATTTAAATATGGCAACCATCTACAGCAGTCACCAAATTTCAAAGGTAATCAACTGTAGCCACATTGTTAGAAGAATGGATAAGTGTTTAATAGGCAGATATTTGGACTTATTTTCATAAGCAATTGATTTGAGGAATATTAACATGTCTCCTAGAAATTAATTTGAAATTTTAATGGTATAACTGACAAATGCCAGAGTATTTTTTCCTGCCTTGAAATATGTTAAGATTTTTTCACTTTTTTGGTGAAGTGAGTTTTAAACACATAACTTGGAAAGAGTATTTGATTTGTCCATTTTGAGTAGACCATCTTTTGAGTGTTCTCTTCAATTTTTTAATTCTTACATTATGAGCAGTTCATGACTGGTTTCTAGACTGTTCACAATGTCATGTGCTTTTAGATGTTCTTTCCAAAGAAGAGTAACAATTTGTTTTTCATACAATTTAATATGATTTTCTTCACTCTCCTCTTTAAATCTGATAATTCAGTGATATGCTTCATAATTTATGAAATATGCATGCATTGCCATACTATTCCTTATTCATCTTTTTGTTCTTTAACTACAACTGCTGATGAGCTGATTTTTTTTTTCTCTACCATTTCTCTCTGTGTTGCTGAATTTCTTGAGTTGATAATTTGGATGGTCATTTTTCTCACTTATTTTGCATTCATCAACATAGATTATATTTTGCTTTTGCTTTAGTAGTTCATTTAGTATGCTCTGAAGTGCCTTATTGTCTAGTCCTGCACACTGTAATAACTTGTCCTCAAGTAGTACTGCCATTTTTATTTTATCCATTTCCACTTTTTTCCTGCTCTAGGTTACTAATAAAGGGAAATATAAAGCATGTGTGGTGTGAGCTGAAAAGGTACCACTGTGCCTCTTTCTACAGCCAATCAAATCAAAATTGAAAAACCAACAGAATTTGCTGTGCACCAAATCTCTTAGCTAGTTTCAGTGGTGAAAGGTGTTTGGGGGCTGAAAAGTATGAAAGGTATAAAGCTGCCACCTTCCTCCTTCTCAGTTACAAAGTTTGAACTAGGAAAATAAAATGGAAAAAATTTACCCTCATGAATATAATTCCCGACATATTCCAATTACTGTGTTGCATAATAATTTTTAATGCTTAGAAAACAGGAGAAGAGAATTGCTTTAAACAATGTCAGTTAATGAATTTGGACTTGAGGAATTGCTGTTTCCCATGCTTAATTTCCTGCATCAATTCAAAACCACCTACTTTTCGACATTTCATGGTCTCTGAAGCAATTAACAGTGATACCCCAATCTACAGTTTTGAATTTAGATGAAGAATAAGCTGCAGGGAGAGAAGAACTGGGAAAAAGAAGAAAAAGATTCTGATTTGTTGTTGATATTTCTGGTTGTTGAAAAAAGTCAGACTAAGAAAAGGATCTCCTAGCAAAACTGTCTGAAAGTGAAATATTTTTCTGAATTTTCTGAGTGGCATTAATAGCCATGTTATAGTTTCATTTGCATGTTTCACCTCCTTTTTCAACTATTTAGTGAACCCAGAAAATACTGTTTGCGGTTCATAGATCAGTTTACTTCCAAAGAAAAAGCAGATAAGCACAAATGCACAGGTACATTTGCAGTGATTCAAAGCACAACTCAGTGCTGTAAATGTCCAGTGCCCCATTAGCCTTTTAGATTGGAGGCATGTATCCACATTCAGTAAGTTTCCTTCTAAGTGAGAGCTGCAAAAAACTGCTGCTGTTGTTTGTGTCATTAATTAGTTTCTTTTATAGATTTAATCTCTGCTGCAGTTTCCAGAGAAGAAAACTGGTATATAACCTGTGAAGAGCAAAAGGGATCATTTACTTATATTTCCAAAGGTCAACTCATGTGTTACTAACTCATTTTTTAACTGTTGTTTCCCCTCAGTATTATGAATGTTTCCTGTTTGGTTTTTTAAAAATTTTCGTAACTTCTTAGATTGATAACATTTATTAAAATGCAGATTGATGTCCTTCCTCAATTTAGTGAATGTCTTTGTTTGAAGATTATATAGCTTTGATGGGAGAAAATAGAAACTCTTTCTGTAAGCAGATTTATTTGCTATATCAAGATGAAATGATGGATTACTTAGAGAATGTGTTTTAAAACATTTATTATATTTGAGATATTGCTTTAGTCCATGCATTTTAAAATCAGTTATAAATTAGAACATTAATGCTAAGATACACTGAAGATGAAAATATTATCTATTTCTTCCAAAGAGAGCAATGATTTTCAATATTGAAAAAATAATTGATTTAAGTGTCAAATTGATTTAGTATTTTTAAATTATATTGTTTATCTTTTTTGCTTATTTTTAATATGATATTGTTGACTGTGTGTTAGCTCTTTCAGGGTAGTTATCACATAATTGCTTTTTCATGTGACTGATTGAAACTTCATTGGTGCATCACTTCAGACCCTTTCTAAAGATTATCACGTATAACAGTTCTCCAACTCCAGTTATAATCAATGATGTAGTTTCTACTGAAGTTTTTATGGATCATGTTAAAGGGAATGTCTTCGTAAGCCTTTTGTTAGTCCTGCTGCTTTCCCTGATGCCCTGGTTATGCTTCTGTTTTTTCTTTGCCATCCTACTGACTACAGTGAATCATGCTGTGATACGGAAAGACAGCCACCTCCTAGAGGGTGGTACAAGTACTTGGCTTCCCTTGATACCACCATGCCCTGTAGAGTTTTTGTAAGTTATTATGTAAGTCTTACATGAGTGCTATAAAACTACAAAAGTACTTTAAAAAAATGGTTTCTGTTTTTTATGTAGGACTGAAGTTTTTGAAAAGTTGTGTCAGTATAAGTGATAATTTGTATATGTAATCTGAAGGTAGATACCTTAAAAGGTGATTATGCTTGGACTACACATTTGTGTAACCAGGAGAATGACAGCATTTTCTGGAGTGGCAAGGAGAAAAACTTGGTTAGAAACAAGAGGCAAAGAACTTGGGCATGCATGCTAGACAGCCTGCCATGAGATAATGCAAAGAACTTTTCTTCTCTTGCATCTGCTTCTATCACTTTGCCTCTTGCTTGTTCTTCAGTAGATGGTATTGTGAAGCACCTACTTTCCTCACACAGAAATTATAGAAAATGCAGGCAAATATGTGGAATTTCTTCTTGTTTGTGTTTTGTAGCCTTTCTTTTACATTTTTGACTTTGTTTTGTGTGCCAGCTCTACAATAGAAATGCTATCTATGTATATTATTGATTATGGTGGGACTGGACTAATTCTCAAGTGTCCTGTCATTTTACAGCTACTTTACCTTTTTCAAAGAGGAGTTGGTATCCAATGATTTGACTGTTTGAAAATTTTTAAACCAGAGTGATACACAAAAATGAGGTGAGAGGGATGCTGCTTTCACTGAGAGAATCAATCCTTCAACATCCAGCATGCTTGTGTCTCTGAGCTCTTGATGTTTGGAGTGAGATGAGCACAATTTTCTGAAGTTGCTCCTGGAGACTGCCATTTGTGGCCATGAATTGTGGGTCCTGTCTGCAAGTGTCAGCAAAGGTGGTAGTTAATGCCAGTAGTGATGGCAGTTGTGTTATAAAGTAAACTGGGAGCAGCAGCTTAGAGATACATGAAACAGGTCAGAGGATTGTGTGGGGATTTATTTGTCTTCCTTAGGGTTCATCTTTGTGATTTACTCAGGGATTTTCCTGTGGCCTTTTGGAAACCACTGGTGAGATGAAAGAGCAGAGGTCAAGACAAGAAAGCTGATAAGCTCTCTCTTTCTCTGCCCTGAAGTAGGATGTCAGCAGGGTGGGTTTCACTGGGACAAGGACGGGGCAATCCAAACAAAACAACAGCTCTGCTAGGTCAAGCCGAAATCCACCTAGCCCACTCATTTGTCTGATAGCGATCAGAAATAAATACCTAAGCACAAATAGAAAATTGCCTTCCTCCTAAGGTAGCTTTCCAAGATGCAGTATGCTGTAGTTTAAGTCTTTCCAAGAAGAATTGAATATGGATTTACTTGAGGTCTAAATTTACTTTTTTCCAGTTAAAAAATTAATTTTCGTTTTTGTTTTCTACAGCATCTTACAGAAATACAGTCTGTAATGTGATTTTACTTTATCTGAAGTATAATTTATTGTCAAAATTATGTTGTTGTCTTCAAGGATAGAGTAGAATAGAATATGCTAAGTTGGACAGGACCCACAAGGACCATTGAGTCAAACTCCTTACCCTGCACAGGGCACCCCAAAGAGCACTCCATGGGCCTCGAGTGCATTGTCCAAATGCTTCCTGTCATGCTTGGTGTCGTGACCACTTCTCTGTGCAGCCTGTTCCAGTGCCCAACCAGCCTATGGGTGAAAAACCTTTCCCTGATATCCAACCAAAACCTCCCCTAATTCAGCTTCATGCTGCTTCCTTGAAAAAAACACTGTCACTGGTCACGGAAACAAAGAGATCTGTGCCTGTACCTCAGCTTCCCCTCACAAGAAAATTGTCAACTGCGATGATGTCTCCCCTCAGTCTCCTCCAGGCTGAACAGACTAAGTGACATCAGGCACTCCTTATACAGCTTCCCCTCAAGGCCCTTCACCATCTTTGTTGCCCTGCTTTGGATGTTCTCTAATTGCTTAATGTCTTTCTTGTATTGTGGTACCCAGAACTGTCCCCAGCACTCGAGGTGAGGCTGCACCAGTGCAAAGTAGAGCAGGACAATCCCCTCTATTGACCAGCTGGTGATGCTGTGCCTGTTGCACCCCAGGACACAGATTCCAGAGCACACTGTTGTCTCATTGTCAACTTGCCATCAACCAAGACACCCAGGTCCCTTTCCCAAGTGCTGCTTTCCAGGCTCTCGTTCCTTAGTCTGTCTATATGCACAAGTGGAGTTGTCCCATCCCAGGTACAGAATTTGGCATTTTCCCCGTTCATGTGGTTTGTGATTGCCCATCTCTCTAATTTGTCAAGGTCTCTCTGCAGGACCTCTTTGTTCTTGAGGAAGTCAGCTCCTCCCAATTTAGTGTCATCATTAAACTTACCATCCTCAGAGTCCTGCATCCAAGTTGTTAAGGAAGATGTTGAAGAGCACAGGACCAAGCATGAAGCCTTGTGGAACCCAGCTAGTGACAGCTCCTCAGTCTGATGTCACCTCATTCCCTGTAACTCTTTACACCTGACCCATGAACCTGTTGCTCACCCATTGCATGATGTGTTTATCCAGCTGTGTGCTGGAGGTTTTGTCTGGAAGGATCCTGTGAGAGACAGTGTCCAGAGTTTTCTGAAGTCCAAAAACATTGCATCTACTGGCTTTTCTTGATCAGCTGGGTGGGTTGCCCCGTTGTAGAAGCAAGTCAGGTTCAACAAGCAGGACTTTCCTTTCATGAAGCCATGGTGGCTGTGACTGATGACTGCATTGTCCTCTAGGTGTTTTTCAATACCTCCCAGAATAATCTTTTCCATAATTTTACTTGGGACTGAAGTAAGAGTGACAGGTCTCTTTCTATTCTGCTTCATATTTCTCATATGTGAGAAAATGATTATTTGTTCATGATCTCCATTCCATGTAAAGTTTTTCTCGTATCTAAGATGGCTTTTCCAGTGTGAGTCTGTTGAGCTTCCCTCGATAGCTGCATAACTTCCATGCACAGCGTTGCTCTTCTCCGTAATGTTTTCAGTTCTGTTACATTCCTTTTGGAATCAGGTGGCCACAGCTGCATGCTGTGCTAGAGAACTGGATGCTCCATGAAGTTACTTGTCACATTGACATTTTTCTGGTTTTCTCTGTTCTATTTCTTATAGCACCTACCATTTAATTTGCCATTTTCATTGCTGCTTGGCTTTCAACTGATGAAATTTTAAGAGAAATTTAAACAAAGACATGAAAATCTCTGTTCTGAAGAGTGTCAGAATTTGGACTCCAAAGCACTGTATGGTGTTTGTGTTGTTGAGGTTATTTTTTATAAATCGTTGCTCTGTGATTATCGAAGTTGAATGTCATCTGCTAGTTTAGATTTCAGCTGCGCATTATAGAACTTTTGCAGGGATTTGCGATCCGTGTAGGACTTAATTATTCTGACTAATTTTATATTGTCATTAGACTTTGTGAGTTCACCTCCATTTGCCTAGTGTAGTTTTAAGCACAGATGCATGTGAGACTCCACAGGATCTTTCCCCATTCAGAAAAGCAACCATTTTTAGAGTAATTTTCTATCTTTTAACTACCTAATAATTTGAAATAGGTTTTTTCCTCTTACTTGATGAAGTCTCAGGTTCTTGAAGGGAGAGGTTTTGGTGAAGAGTTTTATAAAAGCCTTTCTTGGAAATTCAGGTAGGCTGAAAGCTAAATTATAGTAATCCAGTCCATAGGTTAGCTGAGTTCTTTGAGGAAGCCTGGTAGATTTGTGAGGTGTCATTTCTTCTAAGAGAACTATGTAGACTCATCATATTAATCTCTGTCTATGTTAATTCTCTTCTCTCTCTGTTTTTTTTTCCCCTACCATTTTGCATAGTATAGATATTGAAACTGGAGGTTTTAGTTTCATAGGTGCCCTCTGAAACTGATTTGAAAACCTGGTTTCATGTTTTTCACAATTAATTTAATTTTTCATTTTTCTGATGTTAACAATGGATTTGTTGCTTTGATGCATTTGACACATTTTCATTTGATGCCACAGATCACTCATATTCCAAGATGCTGTGACCATTGTAGCTCAGTGGTACAATGGTTTTCCAACACAAAATTGTCTGCTCTGTCCATAACTGTGTTTGGTTGGAAAAGGAGTTAGTCTGTGATAGACCACAGTGATAAACAATGCTTTTTACACCTAACCAAAAGACAGCATTAAAAGCNGGCAGATACCTGTCTTCCCAAACCAAGACAGATAGTTACCAATAAATTTGATGTTTTGTATTTTATGATATATTTTGCTGTAATAACAGCCTGAATATGCAATACCAGAATTGTCAAAGTTATGTGTATCTCAGAATGCCATAAAATACTCTGTTGGGCTCTAGTTTCTGGCAAATCCCAGAGAATCATTTTGCTGTGAGATCTCTAGGGCAAATTCTAAGGTGGTTTTGGGCATGGTGACTGTCTGCACTGTTGTCAATAAGAGCTTCCTGACGGATGTTGCTCATTCAGGAGTTGAACACTAAGTTGACTATGGATCAATGTTGCTTACTTTCATATTCCCTGGGTGGTAATAGATTTCCCATAGCTACAGTGTGGCATTTGTGCAAAGCTAGGTGCTCTAGAGGCAGTTGTTAATGTGGTGGGCAGGGCCTGAAGTTCAGGCTGCATACCAGTCACACGCACAACACGCAGCTCACTGTGAGACACAGAGCAGTTTCTGGGAGACTTAACAGGTGTGACTGACAGCTAAAAGATGAACAATCCCCACATATATCAGCTCCCTCTATGGTGGTATTTGATTAGACTTAAGAGAATAGCTGTTCCAAGAAACCACATTAGCTGACTACAAGGTCTGCGGGTTTGGTGTTGAGCAGTACACTTCCAAAAGCACATTGTCAGCTCTGCCTGCAGAAGCCAGCTTGGCTTTGGTACATCTGCAGTGGTTGTAGTGGTTCTTAATAAATCTCCTTACAAGCAGTTTCTAAGTGTATATTTGGGTTACAACTCCTTTTGTGTGTTCTTCTGTGTGGTACTCTTTCTGGCTGCTGCTGCTTATTTAGAGTAGGAGACGAGTTGAAGGAACATGGATTTGGGGTTTCACTTCTGTTGGAATACAGTTTGGCTTTGAAATGAAGGGGAAAATTTGCTTTCAGATACGAAAGGAACACTTGGATGAGATGTATAATGTGTCACATCACCTTATTTACATATTTATCTGTTTATTTGTTTGTTATTAATGTCACTGTATGATGTGGCTCATTTGGGAAAGAGGTCCGCCAAGAATGGCTTTAGGAGCACGGTGGGGCTGGCTGGCCTGTAGGGCTCTGGCTGGGGGCTCGCAGACACCTTGGAGATGAGAAATTACACCTGCTATCAGGAGGTAGGAGCTGTGAAGGACTGATTTAGAGAGAAGTAAAGACTCCATCCAAATTTTGAAAGCAGACCGTTCTTTTTTTGGTGGGGCATTGGCTTCTGACTGGCTGTACTCAGTTCATTCAAGAGCTCTTGCACAATATAATTTCTCTCCTTTTCGATGCATATTCAGAACAGAAGGTATATGGAGGAGACATGGGGGTCACATTTAGCTTCAGAGGGTGTTGAGAAACCTTAGATCTGAAAAGATAATTTTCTTGAGACGCAGAGACTCCCATATTGCAGCTCAATGGGGTTCTCTGTCACTCTGCAACAGCAGCAAAAATCCATTGATCACCTGGTCAATGGTATTGTGTCTTTGCATGAAACACAAGAATTTAAGTCAGAAACGGTATTTAATTTTCTTCTTTCCATTCAATGTCCAACATGCACTTGTAGCAGCACTCTCTTAAGATCTTGTATCCCCCACCAGGAAATTTGGGCTTAGGCCATAGGGTTTAGAGGAGGTGAGCAATTCTTATGAAAATACTGTTGTTCAGAGCAAGCACAAGAGCGTGAGTGCGAGAGACAATCAAAATGAGATATTTCATGTTTTATGGCAGAGTATATTCACTAACTCCTTGTGCTGTTAGAGTCATCTTTATTCTTTGCTGTGTTGTAACAAGATCTCTGTCCTGGTTACTTGTTCTAGGCTGTTGACAAAATACCATTGCTAATGTGTAAGAATGACATTTGAAATTTTAGTCATCTCCTTGACAGCACTGAGATTTGATTGCTACTGCACTATTGTATGGATCCTACTAAATTGGCAAGGTCTTAGTGCAGTATTTTATAACATCTCTTCTTGGTGGTGCTCAGTGAGAGGACAAGGAACAATAGCCATAAACTAGAACACAAGAAGTTTCACCTCAACATAAGGAAAAACTTTACAGTGAGGGTGACAGAGTACTGGAACAGGCCCAGTGATGTTGTGGAATCTCCCTGTCTGGAGACATTCAGAACTCACCTGGACACGTGTAACCTGCTCTAGGAGCCCTGCCTTGGCAGGGAGGTTGGACTGGATCATCTCCAGAGGTTCCTTTCAACTCTAACTATTCTGTGACCTGAAAAGCTTTGTCTTTTATGTAGTAAAAAGTGTAGTGACCTGGACATGAGCACAATGATAGAGGACTGCCATCTTGAGTTGATTGATGGGGACCCTATTGCTTGAAAAAGACAGTGTAATCATACCAGTATATTCCAGTCATTCTCTGTACATCATTTTGTTGTTCACTTCTATTTATTTTTTGTAGGAAAGATTTTTTTTTCCTTCTGGACTTTGGTACAGTTGTGCAGATTCAGGGAAAGTTGTTCATAAACTAATACAAGTCTGTATAAAGACTTTAAACCTTTTGATGTTCTGTGGTTGAAGAACTTCTTAAAGAAATATTCTGCTTGTATAATAGAAAATCTCATTTTTTCATTAACAACAAATGTCATACCATCATCCTAGATAAATTGGAAAATATAAAAGAGCATCACAGGATAACTTGTGCTCACCACAGTGCTAAAAGCTGGGTCTGCTGTGAAGTCACACCAGGAAGCTCAGGCCCTCTCAGAGTGGTGAGACTGTGCAGTCCTGCTGAGCAGCCTGATCTGTAATCCTGAGTGAGGCTGCCATTGCACATGTTTCAGGAATTCTTTTCTCTCCTCTTTTATTACTGGACTGCTGTTTCCATTCAGATAGTGTTATGCTGTTATGCTGCAACAATTGCTGTGCATTTGTGAGTTCCTGTATGTGTTAATAAAGCTCTGTTAACATCATCCTTACTTATGGCTGGGCAATACAAGTCAGGAGGGAAGAAAGCTTAACACCAAGAGACATTCATCAGCTGTTGCAGGTTGTGCTTCTAACCCTCACTATATTTATAGCAGAGATACCATCTTGTGTAATTCTGCTGCAAGCGAGAACTCTACTCCTTTACAAAGTTAAATTGAAATGAAGGATTGACCCACTGTAGAATAGCTGAACAAGATTAATGTGAATTGTTGGTTTCAGACAAACATCAGTGCTAAATAATATACCTATATTTAATGTTTAATATGATTTAAACTTACAGATATGGATGAGTCAAAAAAAGGAATCTGAGTACTTCCTTGCCAGTTAAGTGCTCCTAGTTTTATTTAAATTTTAAGTTTAGCAGAAGATGCTTTATTTATGTGGATTGTTTATTTAAAGAAAAAAAAAAAGTAAAGAATCCTAGAAAAAAAATTTCTTTAGAATGCCTTTGAAGTGAAGGATAAATACCGAGAACCAAAAACTGGTGCTAGTGTGGTTCCACTGTGAGAATTATAACTGGAAATTAAAAAATGAGGAATTTTGGAGTCAGTTGCAGAAAATATTAAATTAGAAAAACTAGGAAAATATAAAGCATCTGAATATTATCAATTTAATTTCCAATGGATCTTATGCAATAATTTTATTTTTCTGTGAGATAGTATGGTTTTTTTGAATTTAGGTTAGATTACAATGACTTTTTAAACAATGTTATAAATGTTTTTTTATTCTATTTGTCTCCTTATAGCCTCACTTCCAGTCAGTCTGTGGTTCTTAAATACCATATATATATATATAAAATAATTGTAACCATAAGTCTGATTTTCCAGCAGTTGCAATTCCCTGAGCTTTTAATAGCTATAATTTCTTATATTATTTTACACTGCTAAGATTTGATTTATAAATTTGCCTTTTGCATGTAGCATAACTTATTATTGAAATGTGCACAGTAAGCCAAAGCCAGAAGCTGTAAAGCATGCTGCTTTATGGTCTGTTTAATGACTAGAAGGTATTCAAAAAGTATTTGTCTCAGTGTGGCAGAAATCTTGTTAAATGCTGCACTGTCCTAGTGCAATATTAACCCCTGCCCCTATCCACAGCAGAATCAGAGGTAGGATGGACCAACCCAACCACATTGAAAAAGTTCATTCTCCACACATGAATGTGCTGTCTGCTAAGTGTGAAATGCCAGAGCAAAACTACAGCCCACCCTGGGTTCCTTTACCTGATTTATAGCTAGCTGGCCAGTCCTTCAGATTCTTTTCCTGTTTCAGACATAGGGTGCCTTCATTCCTACCCAACTGCCAGAATCTTGGAATGAAAAGACTGATTTATATTTTCTATATTAAGCAAATACTTCTTTCCATAAGAAAAAGCAGTGGAGGAAAGGAAAATTTTAAAAAAAGAGAAAAAAAATAATAAAAAAGATTTATTCTAAGGTAGTTATAGAGAACTATTAGTTTACTTTTCTAAACTCTGAATGTGAATACCCAGTATGGAGATTTTAGGATGAAATACATACATTTTGGTTTTAACAGTGACAATTTTCTTCTAATTGGAAGTGCGGTGTCCAAGGTGTTGGAGCACAAACATCAGCTGCTGCTCCTTGGCTGCTGCCACAGAAGGTTTGCCACGCTGCCATCTCTGCCAGTTCCTCTGCATGCAGAATTCAGCTCCTGGGTTTCTTTAGCTTTTCTAATTGAGTTGTTGTTTGTGGGGGTGCTAGGTCCACGCTTTCAGAAACTTGTATTTCCTGGCTTCCAGGTGCCAGGTGGAGCTCTGCAGGACCAGGGACCTGCTACAGGGTTTTAGAAATCTGGGACAAAAAGGTTTTTATGCTCTGGTTTCAGGAAGGAAACTGCTGAATCTCATTTTCAATGCTACCAGGAATGCCATAAACGTTTGTGAGACTTATCCAAGCCTGCTTCTATTAACACACACACATCTTTAAGAATCAAACTCAGGTTCAGAAAGGTTCTTGTGTGATACTGTAGCATATTTTTATGAGCTGGTAGGTTTAAACCATGTTATTGCCAAACTGCTTCCAGCACACAAAGCAAAGAGGTTTTGGTACCTCAGTATTTTCTTTAAAGGAGGGAATTTCTAAGCCTTGCTACCTGTGACCATTAAAATCTGTTGCTTTTGGTTTTTCTTGCTGATTTGCTTTTCCCTCTCCTCTGTTGTTTTTGTGCTCTACATCATCATGTCTCGTATTTTGTGATGTCCCATTTCCCTTTTCACATGCAAATGCATCATTAAAATATTGAAGGCTGTGTGTGTTCTTTTGCTTCCCGTTCTCTGTTTTCAGGCTTCTGATAATATTTTGTCCCTCTAATTCTATCTTTGGGATTTTAATATTTCTTTTCTGCTTGTAGAATTCTGTTTCTCTCATATTTTCTGTCATTCATGTCCTGTCAAAGCTCATCCCATAATGCTGGCTGTCCTTGTTATCCTATCTCACACAACTGCACCATGCTTTTCTAGCTGTGTTGTGTGTCATATGCTGCTCATGTGTGAGGCGAACTGTGTTGGTGCTGTGCTCCTTTAGCCCTTGTAGTTGTGTCTTCTGGATGTGAGGGTAAAGAGGGAAAAGCTTTCAGCAGTGCCTGGACCTAGTGAATTTGGACAAATCTAGCATTTAGTCATGGTATGTGACACATGGGCAAGAGAAAAGCCCCTTGTCTTTAAAGAGATATCATATGCCCTTTATCTTTAAAGAGAGGATGTTATGGGAATTTGGGTGTAACAAACCTGAGTGGAGGATTCACTTTATAGTTTACTTACTGGAGTATCAAAACCATATTAAGGCTGTTGGTTTTTGTGTTTTGTGGTTTTTTGGCTTGTATGGGTTTTTTTGTTTGGTTGGTTTGTTGGAGGCAGGACTCGAGGTGGGGTCTCACCAGAGCAGAGTAGGGGGGCACAGTCCCCTACCCTGCCCTGCTGCCTACTCTGCTTTGGATGCAGCCTGGGATGCGTTTGGCTTTCTGGGCTGCAATTGCACATTGCCATGTTAAGCTTCTTGTCAACCAATGTTCCCAGTCTTTTTCCTCATGAGTGGTCTCAATCCATTCTCTGCCCATCCTAAAATAGGAATTTCTGGGAGCAATTTATGTTTTTTTTTTCCTAAAAAAACCTTTGCAAATCACTTTTACAGTGTGTTTTATAATGTCTCAGGCACAAAATGCTTCTAGGCTGCTGTATGGTCTGAGATAAGTGAGGACTGAATGTCAAAGTGACAGAAGTCATATTAATAAGCAAAAGTATCAATGATGCTATGAGGATTAATTATTGCACTTTTTAATGGAACCAGGAATAAGTACTTATAAGTGCATGTGTAAATCCTATCTAAGAATATTTACAAAGAAAAGGGTTACAGGTAATGAAGGATTATGGCTGGAATAATCCTTATATTTTATTATATTATATTATACTAGCACACCAGTTATGGGAAGATTTTGCTTTGATTTGCCTTGCAAGATCAAGGACTGTGATGAATGCATAGAAAGGGATGCACTGGGATTAATTCCTCCCTCTTTGGTCTGTTCCCTGGAAGAGGATTTCAAACTCAAATGCTCTGAAGCAAAGCAGACAGAAAGATGCTATTAATAGCAGTCATTAAAATAATGATGTACCACAAATAATAGTTGTTTATAAGGGAAGAAGCTTAAAGGAGTTAAGTTTATTTAGCCTTTGTTGACAGCTACAGTTTGCTGTCCATGGGACCAAGGCAGACTGCAGAAGGGAGTGTGGTGCTTTCACCCTTGGACCTGGGAGTGTCCGTGGAAGGCAGAGCCTCCTGCAGCCGTGGGTAGCTCTTTGGAAGGCTCTCCTTCAAATCCCCTTGCTGCAGGCAGCTCATGGTCAGCCTGCTCTGCTGTTCCCTGGCACTTTCATGCATCCCCCAAGGGAAGCCTGCCCTAGCTGCTCTTCTGTCTGTGAGCCTCTCTGGTGCATGCCGTAAAATATGTAGTAAACAAAACCTTAAAATTCAATTGCTTCTTAGATCTTAAGTAGTTTTATTATTTTGCAAAGTAAGAGAGCAAATCTGAATTATTTACAAATGCTGTTGTGGAATCCAGAGAAAGAATGAGATTGTGAAGCATACAGGCTAAGCGCCTAATTTTTTTTCCTCCCTTCTCTCACGTGCTGTAAGTGCACCTTGAAATGCCATTACCTGCTGTAGCTGAAAACAAGATAATTTGTAATGTGGAACAGCTAATTTTTCATTGTGCTTCCACTGGGGCATAATGCAAAACAATCCAGTGTAGCTACATTGGTAATGCAATAACCTGCATTCAGAGCAGGGCTGCTGTATCCTGTCACCTTTGGCCAATAATGAAGCTCTTCGCAAAATTGCTGTAGGCTTTTAAATATATTTGACATATTCTACTTTTTTCCAAAGCATAGAAACCTATGCAGGAGAAAATAATTGAGTTTGGGTTGGTATTAAAGAGTTAATTAAAAATGCAAATTATATTTAGCTGAGGTCTTCCCCAAATCTAGGAGTCTTATGTTAGGGACCCAATTTGGTGAACTTTCTATTTACATAGAACAATTCTCAGAACCTGCTTAGGCAATTTTCTTTGGAGGTTTGTTNATTTTTTTTTGGGGGTTTTTTTTGGGGTTTTTTTTTTTTTTTTTTTTTTTTTTTTTTTTTTTTTTTCCCCTAAATGTTACAGCATGTGAAGGATCTGGGAAATGGCAACTGTTTTAAGCTGGTATCACCCTGTGATATATTGGCTTTGAGAATAATGCAGTTTAGAACAACTTTCAGTAGGACAGTGAGCTGCTGTATTTCAGAAGTGTCAGTGCACAGCTGCAGGATTAAGCTGTCCCATAAATTTCACTATGTTGTCTGGAAGATCAGCTTTCATCTGCAAAAAAAGCTTAAAAGTTGATAAATTTTTTTTTTTTTGAAGATGAGGTCCTAAACTGCTTTTTGTTTCATTTACTGCATTCTGTGTGTCTCTCACCTAAGAGGCAACATGCCCTGTGTCCAACCAGAGCACTGGATCAGTGTCCTGATGTTCCTCAGAGGGACCATTTTTTTGTATTCCTCTTGTTTTACCTAGCCTCTAATTTTCCTGGAACTTGCTAAAATATGATCTCATCCAGACCACTCTTGTGTTGTCAAATAAAACTAGAATAGACCAGAAAATTCGATAGTGAGTTGGAGAACTGAGAGGATTATGCAAGCCTACTTTTGCAAATCCTGTGACTAAAAACCCACCCTAGCCCTCAAAAAAGAACACCTTAATTTTGCTATAGAGGCATTATCCAAATGTCACTGTGTTTGATCTGCCTGTTTGGATTCAGCAATTGAAGCATTACTGTACATATATTATTAATCCACTGCTATTCCACAGTGGATTTTTCTTCTCAGCAGAGCAAAATTTCCTTTATTATATTGAGTTTCTGGAGGAGCCCTGAAAGGTGACTGAAATTTTAAATCTTGAATTGCATCATAATTCCTTCCTTATGGGACAGTCAGAAAACCCATTCTGCAAAGCTAGATTCCATCTTCTTGCTGTAGATAACAGGAAAAACAATTTTTTACTGTGTAATCGAAATCCTCTTACAAGACTGCCTGAATTAGGAATTCTGATAAGCTTAAGTAGTATGCTTCCTCAACCCCTGTATTTACAAATCATTTACTTACTCAAGGCTTCTCTACCTGAGTCAAAATCAACTCATCTGTTGTCAAAGAGAAAAGGATTACAGACTCGGAAATCTCCTTTTAATGTAAATTCTGATACTCTGATTATTATTTTCCTGGCTTTAATCAAGGTTGAATTATTTCTGACATTATTTGAGATGAGAAAAAACCTGAAAGCTCTTAAAAAATAATAGTAATAAAGGTAAATTCTCACAATAAGTTGCACTCAAAAATTTAAATTAAAGTCATGTAAGTTAGTGTGCCTCCAGTGAGAATCTGTCTCATTAATATTAATCTCCAGACTCTAATGAGAACACTAGGCTAGTATGTAATGCTAAAAGGGCACAGGTGTGACAGTTTTAGAGAAGGTGGAAACCCTAGATCCCACAGGCTGTTAAACATAAATTGTGCTACCTTATTATTAGGAAATTTCTTGCCAGGTTATTGAAAGGGATAAGTTTTTTAGTGTTTATCTGTGAAAACTGAATGCCCACTGAAGACAATTTATCATACCTGGAACAATGTATCCTTGAATTTCCATGTAACAGAAAAATATGATGGAGAGAAATCTCTGACCCGACTGCTTTATCAATATGCTAATTTATACTCTGTGCAGAGGAATTCTATGGAAGTTCATATTTTCTTCTTTTTTTCTCCATGGATTCATGATCTCCTGGGCTGCTCTGTTTGTGTCACAGTGATGCTGGGCTGGCAGCAGTGAAACTGCACTGTTGAACCTCAGACCATTAAAATGAAATGCATCAATTACAAGGGCTTTGGTAGAGGGCACCCATGCCAAGGAAATTACAGGAGAAAGCAGATTATTATATTTGGGGAAAAAAACCCCAGCTATAGATTTGCAGTTTACAAACAGTAAACTGTTTTTAGCTAAAATTTTCCTTTCCAAGCACCCCTTTTTTGGGGTTTTCTGTTTTTCTAGCACTGCGTATCAAAGTGGTAAGAAAATTAAAGATTTGAAGCTTTGCTGTGTTCTCTGCAGCTTAAGCATCCATCAGTTGGTCTATGATGGATGCTCAGTAAATAACGTGGTTTAGTCTCAGGAAGGAAATCTCAGTTCACACTCTCCCTGCTGTGCTCAGCTTTGAGGGTATAAAAAAAAAACCTAGAAAAATAGAGTTTCTTTCTTGGGCAATGTCAATGGCAGCAGCGTTGGTGCACACAGGGAGTGTATTTAATCTGTTTGTGCTCCTAGACTTTGCAGTGATGGATTCCATATAAATAAATAAAGACTCAGGAGATTTTGTGAGGTGCCATTGGAAGGTGATCACAATTTGTCTTTATGAGAAACCTTGTGGTAGAAACATCCATAAACTTTATACAAATATGTTGTCCACTCCTCCCTGAAAATGGCTAAAAATAGAGGAAAGAAAGCAAACTTTTAATGTGTAAATGCCCTTTCATTATTGCGCCTGCTAGTGTAGCTGTTAATTGGTAATTCTTAATGAGTCCCCTGGTGGTGGAACATAATAGAGGAGGGACTGTGCTGTGTATGTTAAACCCACAAGTAAAATATGATTTTGTTATCTTGAACAGAAAATTATTTACATGGTGAACTGTACAGATGGCTTGTAAAGGAAAATTGCTCTTCCTTCTTGAAAAACCACTTGATAAATCGCAGGCTTCTCTTTCTGTTTTCTTCTCTTTTAATGTCTAGAAAATCCAAAAGTTATGCAAATGTGTAGTACTCCAATCATACTAAACACCTGGAAAAACATAAGTACTCTTAACAGATTACCTTAATATGCACTTTTTTTTATTTCTAATATTTGTTGAAAAACACCTGAAGTCCTAGCAATGTTTTTTAATTGGAAATGAGACATTTTCTGCGTTAAATGCAGTAAATGAACGATGCATCTTTTGTAATTGACAGAACCAACCTTTTTGAGTGGTTCACTAAATGCAGCATATTTTTTTTTGCTTATTACTTTTTTTCTGTAATAGGCAATGATAACACAAAAAAGTCAGTTCATAGCTCAATTCATTGGACTTTCAGGTGGGACAAAGATAGAAATCCTGGCTCCTGGTTATTAATGATCTCAAATAAGGTTGTGGACTGCCTTGCTGTTGAGGACACGCTGCGCAAGTGGTACCTGTGTTACTGTGATTTTGGGCTCAGCTGGATAGCAGGTGCCCACCAAAGTTGGTCTGTCACTCCCCTCCTCAGCTGTCAGGGGAGAGAAAATATAACAAAAGGCTTGTGGGTTGAGGTAAGGGCAGGGGGGATCACTCAGTGATTACTGTAATTGGCAAAAGAGACACCACTTGAGGAAATTAGTTTATTGCCAATTAAATCAGAGAAGGCAAATTAAAAATAAAACCAATTCTTAAAAACATCTTGCCCCCACCTCTTCCTTCTTCCCAGGCTCAACTTCGCTCCTAATGTTCTCTACCTACTCCCCACCCTGCAGCAGCACAGGCAGCAGGGAAAGAGGATTGCAGTCAATTCATCACAAGTTGTCTCTGCTGCCCCTTCATCCTTTCACTCATCCCCTGAAACTTGTAAACATGCATTTGGAACATGACAGTTGTGACACTGCTGTGTTTCTACCCTGGAGTCTTCAGGGGTTTCAAGGAAAAAGTAATGCTTTCTTAGCCTGTTTCCTGAAGTTCTGTGGTACTGAGACACTGCCTTACTTCCATGCAGAGAGTTCTAGCGTAAGGTCTTAAAATTGTTTTTCTGAGGTGTGGAGAGCAACTGAAGTTAAAATACAGTGGAGATTGCTAGTTCTTCAGGATTGCTTTCTTTTGCTTGCTGGATATCTGTATTCTCAAAGAGAATTTTTATTAGCATGTCAGCTGTGGCTACCTCCCCTGTCTTTATTTTGTTGTAGTTTGGCTGATTTTATCCAGATCTGTTAGGAAAACAAAGGTTTTCAGTCTCTCCCTGTTGCTGTCTCCTTATTCAGGAGTGCTTTAAAGCTGTCACTGACTTTGGCAAGAAGATGAAGGTCTCACAGTTATGATATTTGCCTGAGCTTCCTCAAGAGTGATTAGTTGGTTTGGAAGTGCCCAATGCAGGAACAGGTTGGGGTGTGGACTGCCTTTAGCAACAGAGATGCCAGTGAATCCATGTGAGCCAAGGCCCCAGAAGCCAGCCTTTGTACTGTCAGCTGACCAGGGAGTGCCTTGGGCTTTCTGGCGCCTGGGAGGTGTGACAAACCTCACAGACGGGTCATGTCCTCCTTGTTCAGCCCAGACAATCTGCACAGGAGCAATTGCTTCATTCATATTAATCTTCCTCATGAAATAAAGGTCTGCTGTAGTAAACCCAATGATTGAGCTGCATCAGATCTTTATTTCATGATGTAGTCAGTCTTTGTGATGTGATAATTTTTATGTCATGATGTGAAGCCACCATTGATTTAACTGGTGCCCTTCTCCTTTGCTATGCTATGAGGGTAATAAATGGTAACAGGTAGATCACATGATAGATCATATGGTGTCCGTTCCTTGCCTCACCCATCCTTGCTTGTCCCTTGTTCAAAGGGGATGCATGACTTTGGTTATCCCTCTGAAAAACAGCAAATGCCCTACACGTTGCATTTCCAACCTTTCGTTGCCACTGAATTCCAGCAAAATTTTGGTATTTAAGATATGTGCTCTAAAACAGAAAACAGCACCAAATCTGATTATTACTTGTTGAAATTTATTTACTTTTCTTCGGTAAATATTTAATCTTAATGACTTTGTAAACAGCTTGCTGTTTGCATTTGGGGGATAAAAAGAAGAAAGAATCCTCAAGAGAACAATATCAAGAGATTATTTGTTAAGGAAAAAAGCTTTAAGACTTGTTAATTGCATGATTTAGAGTCTCCTGTTATTAGCATAGTTGTTTAAAGACAAGTCTTTCCCTTTAAGTAGTGAAAAAGATATAAAGTTTTTAATCCATTCCTTAAAAAGCAAACAAAAAGCCACCTCACTTTTCCTGAGGGAAAGGCAGTGCCACATCAAAAGAAGGTGGATAATGAGACAATGTAGGACATAATGTTAAAATTTGAAAATAACAATCCAAAAAATGTTGTGCTGACTGAGCTGATTATGTTGAGCCTGGAGATGGGAAGGCTCGGGGCAATTTTATCACTGTGTATAAATGCCTAATTAGAGAGAATGAGGATTGTGGAGGAGTGCCCATTGATGGTACAAGAGGCAATAGGCAGAAATAAAAACCTCACAAAGTTCCATCTGGACAAAAGAAAAACCTTTTTCTCTCTTAGGGTGATCAGATACTGGAAAAAATTTTGTAAAATCTCCATCTGTGGAGATGGTCAAAACCTGATGGGGCATGGTCCTGGGCAGCCTGCTGTAGGCATCTCTGTCTGAGCAGGGGCAGAGGCTCCCTCTAGCAGTCTCCAACATTTTTGTGAATTACATTGAAATTCACTGTGTGTAAAACATGTAAAATGCCCGTATCATGTAGTATGAGTAATTGTTTAGGAGGTAAGCAGTTGGTTTTCAGCACTTTTCAGGCTTTCTGTGATGTAGGGACTTGAATGAAGTTAGGCTCTGACAAGGGTTACTTGTCACAAACTTCTCTGTTTGTGGCACATCACTGAATTCATACCAGAGTCCTCCTGGTGGAGGAGTATATTGTGATATAGAACATATTGCAGCCTCTGTACAATTTTGTCCAGGCTGGTTGGGTTCTTAAGAATAAGAAGCTCCAGTTTTCCAGTGGTTCTGCAGGTTGATCTGAGCTTGGTCTTCCGGACAATATCATGGAGCTGAAAACAGAGATCTATGCTCAGCAAACAGTCAGAGAGCACATCATCTTTGGGATTTTTTTTTTGACCCATACTTACAAATTCCCCAAATAAGTATTTGGAAGGTTCAAGCTAAGGCCTGAATCAGCTCAAATCCTCCTTTAAATACAGACCATATGCTTAATTCTTAAAGAGTTATGTAAGTAGTGGTTTTGGAGAAATTAGTAGTTCGGTACACTTAAGCGCATTTGGCTCTTTTGAAAGATAATTGGTGGTATTTTAATACTGTTCTGGTTACAACCGGGCCAGGATTAAACCACATGAAATACATGCTCTATTTGCTCAATTGAGTTCATTCCTGGGGCTTTTTTTGGTTATTTGTTTTGGTTGTTTTTCCTTT
>VXBN01009119.1:79858-105646 GCA_013397395.1 Sinosuthora webbiana | reverse complement strand
AAAAAAAAAAATCAAAGCATATTTACATCGATCGTGGGGGCTGTGTGGGGAACACAATTCATTTCACGAGATAACAGCAAGGAGAATTTTAGTCTGCTCCAGTGGAAAAAGAACAAATAACTACAAATAGTCGAGTAATGTAGGAAGCAATTTGCAAACGCCTTTATGATAAAATGTTGCAAATTAATTCTTTCCATACTTACATTTGTAATGTCTGTTTAAATGTTTTCTAACAGATACTGGTTTGACTGAAAACATTTATGAACCCTGAAGCTGAAAGAATGGTATTTAATTTAAATGCATTTTGAAAATGAGCTTTTTAACTTTCAGTTTTCTTTAAAAAAGACTCAATAAGCCAAAATGGAAAATGAAGACCTTTTGAACTCAGTTACCAATCACACAGAAATATCTGGATTTGGCCAAAGTTCATACTTTGGGATTTATCTACAAATGTCTGCAATTAATGAGAAATATCAATTAAAACTTTCATATTTCCCCCTCCTTATGGATGAGAACATGGCAGCCTTGCGAGATAAATGACTAAATTCATAATTATTTTATTAAGCATCATGATCTTTACACATCTTGCTCTGAAACAGGTAAAAAGTCCTCAAGGTCCTTAAACAGAAAACTTTGCATAACCCTCTCAGTGATTGGAGAAAAAAACCCCTTTGGGCAGCAGGAACAGAGCCAAGGAGACAATTTATGGAATTACAGCAGCTTGACCTGGGATGACCGTGGGCATGTGGGAAATAGAAAAAGCAGAAAGCTCCCATAGCAATGCAGATGTAAGGCCTGAAGTTGAAAGGACACAAGAATAAGGACACAGAACAATAAAGATTGTGGTTTTGAGAACAATATTGCGTTTTTGTGCTGAGTAAAATTAGGCCTTAGCAAGTAGAAAAGTAGTAGGAAGGAGAAAAATGCTAAGCAAGATAATAGAAAAGTTTAATATCGAGGCTCTGTGCTTTGTTTATAGAAGAGTATAAAAAGTTCCAGAAGAGCAAAAACTATGAAACAAGCACTTGTTGATAGATATAAGGTATATATGTGTTAGATATAAGGCATACATATTTAATGACTGCTTTATGCAGATGTCTGTGTTGTTTGTTGGGATGGTCATGACACACCAAGTGACACAGCAAAATCTTCAGAAGGATTCTGTTCATTCTCACAGCATGCTGTGTTTTATACAATCACAAAGGTTTACACTCATTGGTCTCAAAAAATCAACACAGCGTTCGTTGGCACAAAAAGTCTCCACCGCTGCTTTCGACCAACACTCACAAAACTTATCCCGGCACTTTTCTTCCAGCTGCAGGTTGTTTATCTCCCTCTCCTTCTTCCCTCCTTGGTTTCCATGCCGACAACCTTGGAGAAATTCCTTTCAGGGGTAAACACTGCTCTTACCAGTTTCTTCTCCAGCTCAGTTACACTTCGGGCTGACAGACCACAGCAGCCCCAGCCACCTCTCTGAGCTCTTAACAATTTGCTGTTGGTTAGACAACTTTTCAAAGCCCTTGTAACACAGAGAATTTCAGCTGCTGTTGGCAGGACGTGAGCTGTTGCCATCTTTCAATTGTCTCACCCTGCACTGAGGCTGATGTGGCCATAAAAGCTCATGGAAATGTCTCCCAGCAGTCCCGTCCCGTTGTTTGGAATTATTTAATTGTGACGGTTCTGGCTTCTTTTTCTCTGCCAAGGTCAGGATGAATAATACACAGGAAATGTAGATTTTGAGTTAGGACTTGGATGTTTACTGTTTCTTATCTATTTACAGACTGACGAGCCGTGAGCTCTAACTAGCAAGTTAGAGAGCAGAGGTAAAATGGAGAGCCTTTGACTCTTCCCAAGGTTATTTAAAATATGATTACCCAATAAGGAGGTGACACCTCTATTATTTATATTTCTGACCCAATAATGACCACCCAAGGCCCACAATGTGAACCTTTTTCACCCAATTACAGAAAACCACCCAAACCCATGAAGAAGAAGGAAGAAGAAGGTGAAGAAGAAGGACTTAGACAACACCCAAAATCCTCCATCTTGACCCCACATGTATTGTTATATACTAAAATCCCCAAATCCAAGTTTCCAGAATTCCAACATTTAATGTCCAACATGGACACACTGGTCCCACAAATTGGGAATAATTCCTAATTCCAAACCCAGCTGGTGAGGTTGCCACAATCCATTTCCCTGCTGCACAAACCATTACAATCCCTGTCCCCTCACACCGAGGGGTTCAGACCAGCAGGAGGAAAACTGGAGATTTGGGTTTCCTGGGAAGAAAACATTCCCAAAGCTTGCCCCAGCACCTCCAGCGCAGTCTGATGTGGGTGTGTTCAAGCTTCTGATTCACAGCCTCAAAATCCAGCTTTATTTGCAAACGCTGGTGAGCCACTGAGCAATCTAAAATTGGGAGACAGGGATTTCCTCTGCCTTGTGCTCCTTAATTTGGAATTTGCTGCTACTCTGCAGAAGGGTTGCACATTATTTATAATTTCCCCCCATCCTAAAGCCCTCTGATGTCAGCACCAATGAAGTGTTTCTCCAGAAGCCGGGTGGAATATTCACCATGTCAGCTTCCTGCTGTCGCAGCTGATGGGAACAACAACCATCATAATAATTTATATTCCCTAAAAACATCCTTTCAGAGGCCTCAGCCACTTGCAGACACTGAGCCATCAAGGCCACTGAATACATGAACACTCTCCAACTGCACCCCAGCCCAGAAACAGCAGCACACCCTTTATTTGATGGCATTTCCATAAAAGTGTGTGGGGTTTTTTTCCTCCCTAACAGTCTGAATGGTTTTGATTAAATGACATCTCCTAACGAAGCACTTTCTCACTGGATCGAGGCAGGTTTTCAGCGCTGCTACATCTGTGGAATGGTTTCAAGTTATTCTCTTAAGTAAACATAGGACTATAAAATGTAAACATAAACAGAACAGTTCTATAACAGTAAAAGCATAATTTGAATAAATAGGCTGGCTAATGAAACACCATTACATGTAAAGACTATCATCTCCCACTATGTGCTAAGCACTGATCTTGCAACTGCAAATTCAGAAGGAAGAGAATTCATTTGCCTTAATCTTTTGATTTTTATGTGAGTCACAAAAATTTTGCTCCTACGCAGTGGCCATTAAAGCTTCCTTGCAATTTTGTAACTGTTACTGCCTTTTCAGCCTTGACCCACCAAGTGAGGGCTGATACGGGAAGGGAATCATTTATTTGTAAACTTAATATGAACAGTGATTAAGAAATCTCTAATCCAAAGTGCAAAAAAACTAGTTGAAAGGTAGAAAAAATATTTTTAAGGTGTGGTTTCCTGGTTCCTCAGCACTGTCCAGTCTGATCTGTCATGGACAGGAGAGGATTTACAAGAATAAAATAAAAACAATCAGGTAACAGGCAGAGAATCACTGGATTGGTAAGGCTGGAGAGGATCATCAAATCCAACCAGCAGCAGCATCCAGCACCAGGCTCACCATCAAAACCCTGCCCTCAAGTGCCCCCCCCACAAGGTCTTTTGAACATTTCCAGGTCTGGTGACTCCATTTCATCCCCACGCAGACTGTTCCAATGCTTGTCAACTCTTTCCATGAAAATATCTAGAAATATTCTTAAAAATATTCTGAGAATCTAAGAATATTTAGATTCTTTCCTGTTATCTGAACTAAACCTTCCCAGCACCACTTTGAGGGCGTTTCCTCTCATCCAGTCCCTTGTTACCTGGGAGAAGAGGCTTATGTGCCTTACTGACAAAAATTATAGCCACATATACATAATTTTTTAAAATTAGTAAGCATTTATATTTTAATAATCATTTATCTTTATATTCATTATGCATTTGGATCAACACGTGGATTTGAGTGCAACAATTCCATCTGCCCATCCTTTAATGTCTAAAGAATAATGTTGAGTCAGGATCACTCTTGAACTTTCCTCCCTTAATAAATAAAAATTCAGTGTTCTCTACTACGTATTTAAGCCTTTAGTTCAAACTGTCAGTTACAAGCAGATCTGAAAAGTGACACCTACAAACCCATGCCGGGTTATTAATTCTTCAATAATTCTGCTTCTTCAAGGTATTGATGCTTCTGCTTCTATTTCTCTAGATGGAACAGCGTGAGGAAAGTGCACGTGAATGTCCTCCTTACATTTCCTTACGAGAAACTATAAACACGTGGCAAGAAAGAGCATCAGAAGAACAAGACATCTCACTTTGTTGTGAAACTTTTCAGGATTCTGCCTTTTGATTCTGCTTACAAAGCAAAGTGGTAGAAATCTACAGTTATGGGCACATTTGGGATTGTTTGGGGAAAAAAAAAAAAGGCATAAACCTGCTACTTTCAGTTAGGGAAAGCAATTTAAATCCGTGGAAATAATTAGCTATGAAGCATCTATAACTGCTCCTATTGTTTTGATAGCTTTTATCGCAGTGATAAATTTGCGGAGAGGTAAGTGTGCTCAGACGGGGTTTTTAAGTCTAAGTGTGATTGTCAATTAAAGGAGAGATTACATTGTCAACAAAAGACAAGTGAATGCTTTAAGTGGCAGTTTGCATATGTTTACCTTGAGTGCTGCAGAATCCGAAGCCGGGTTCTCCTCGTTTGGGTGCTTTACTGTTCAAGCAGAATGTAAATTCTAACATGTACTTACCACTGCTTTTGTTGCTTCGGTTTCCACACAGAACCATTCCCTGCTCATCCTTTTGCTTTATTTTTTTTTCCTGTTTGGATAATTCCACTCTCCCTTCGAGCACAGACATACATACACACACCTGAGAAAAAAAACTTCAGGAAAGGAGAACGTGTTGTGCTGCCTGAAGCCATCCATCACACAAACCCCATAAAACCTATTGCTCTGAAAGGCAATAAATGCAGCTTTGTTTTACAAAGTAGCAGCAGAGACAAAACCGGGAACTATAAAAAAGTGGAATCCTCGGTGACTTTGCAGCCTTGATGCATTAAGACAAATTTAGAGACGTTGCTTTATCACTGAATTCTCAAACATGAAATGTTTGCCGTGTAAAACAGGGAAAGGGCCTTGCCTTGATGAAAAATAGGACAAATCAAAGGCAGGAATGATCACCTGCTGCTCCCCGAGACACGGAAATCTTCCCGGTGCAGGAGAGCTTTTGCAGAAGTTAAAAAGCTGAGTTCCCAAACTCGGGTTTGGGGATGCAGAGCCAGAATCTGCAATTGCAGAGAGGTTCTGGCACCCAGCTCCAGCCCCGGGCCCCCAGGGCTACTCCAGAGCCATAAAAACCCCACTGAGAGGGCAGAAGTGGATTTTAGCGCTGATCCCAAGGGTTTGGGGGCAGTGAGAGGGCAGAATTCCTGCCCTGGGGAGCTGCTCTGCCTCCAGCCAGGAATTGTCTGATTTACAAACAGAGGAAGGAGAAAGTACAAACCCATCGAGCTGAGCAGACGCTCAAAACTGCTCCTCTTCTCTCCCTGTTTTGTTAGAAAGGTTCTTTTTTCCTGATGACAGGAGGTTTCCATTCCAAAGAAGACACTGGCTTCGATCTACCTGTAAAAGGAATAACTTTATTTTTTTCAAGAGTTCTGAATATTTGTTCAGAGGAAAAGCTGCGCTCAAGGCAATATTGGCTCTTGGACTTCCCGCTGGCTGGGAAGTATGGAAATCTCTAAGAGTGGTAGCTCTATTTTTCATATAAATACAATTACTGCAACAGTTGTTTCTCCTTTTCTCCTTTTTTTTTTAATGCTCAGGTGACAAAAGTGGATTATTTAGGGTTTTGGGGTGGTTTTTTTTTTTGCTAGCTCACTGCCACTATTTCTACCCATTATATCTTCTGTTGTGAGATTACTGTCCTCTGGGGAGACAAATTACAACTCTCTTGCTCTGGTACTAAAACACTTTATGTAAATTGAACACAAGGCAGCTTTTTTTTATAAGGTATAGCACTTTCTACAAAATTAGAGCAATCATGAGGCAAAGCCTTCTATAACTCACTTGGCTTCACTTCCTGGCTCTCTCAGGAATATTATTATTTTTATTTCTTTTTTAAACCCTGTGCCCATGGAAGCAACTGCTCTCAAACCTCTAAGCCCATTCTGGAGAAAAGTCTTGAGAATGTTGCAAATGATGCTAGAGAGGGATGGATTATTCCCACCCAAACCACACCTCCGTATGAAAATTAACTGTATCTGCATTTCCAGCACCTGCTCCTTCTGAATTTTAAAGCTTTATGATACTGGCAGTGGAGACATGATTTTACAACCACATAAGACGTGTTTTTGGAAAATTCCACATTTCCCAGCAGAGGTCAGCTGAGCTTCACCTGGAAAAGCTCATCCTGTACTCACAGGGGCTCAACACCTTGTCCTTCCTGCCCTGAGCCCCAGCAGATCATCCATGAGTTGATTCTGTTTAAACACCATCCATGAGATGATGATTCTGTTTAAACACCATCCATGGGATAATTCTGTTTAAAGGACCTCACTCAGCTCTAGTTTCCTCCTGGAAGCTTTGAGCTGCCCCATTGAGCATTTTGAGTCAAGTGAAATACTTGATTTCGGTACTGTATTTTTAAAAGATATAGTATCAAAATTTACACTTAAAAAAATAAAAAAAACAAATCCACAAGTTCTCCTTCAGAAATGTTTTGACATTTCTTGAAATGACTCATTTTGACTTTTCTTTCACAACTACGTTTTCCTGAAGTCGATATGGACTCGTGGAAAGTTTCTATTTTGGCAAAACTGGGTTTTTATTTTGTGAGAAAATGTTCTTGGAAAGGTTTCAGGTACTGATAATTGCACTGTACTTGCCACTTTTTTTTTTTTTTTTTTTCTGCTCCTCCAGGTCCCTATTTGGATTCCCAGCTCCAAAGCAACTTGCTCTCATAACTGAATAACCCCAAACCTCACTGAGGATCCTAAAAACCACGTTGGATAAACAAATGGCCATTTAATAATAATAAATGGCCAATGAGATGGGCACGAAACCAGCTCAAAAGTGATGATTTTAGTGGAATTTATTTTAAAAGGCCCTACAGAAAATCAGATTATTGGGGTAGAAAAACAGTCATTGTGAAAATCTAGAGTAATAAGCTCTTTCCCCAAAGTAACATCTGAAATAAAACTGCTTGAAGGGGCACATCCAGCCATAATTTTGTTGAACACACTGCATCCCCAGCTTCATCCTTTTATTCCAAATAAAAATGATTAAAGTTGGTGCTTATTCAAGCTTAAATATTCCTGTGTTTTGAGGCATTTAATTTTTTTTAAAAATTACTTCACAAGAAGTATTAGTTTTAAAAACTGCCACAGGAGCTCTGAGTTTTCATGTCTCCAGAAGAATAACCGTAGCAAATCTGCTGTGTTTGTTCCATGCTGGTGATAAATATCATAAACACAATTAGCAAGGGAGCTGGCCTTCTGCTTTAAAGGAATTATATCATAGGATTACAAGAGAAATAAACAAAAAAGCCAGAGGTTGTCTGCTCCATTGTCTATTCTGCAAACACATTTTCCCCTTTTATAAATCAACAGTTTGTCTTAATCTAATAGAGAAATGCCCATGGATAAATGTGTTTATCACATCACATAAATATCACGTTGTCTGCAATGTACTGCAGGATCTCTGAACTCCCAAATGCCAACGTGCAATAAACAGCAAACACTGTTACAGGAATTAATGTCTGTCACAGCCAGGAGGATTTCACACCAGATTTATGCTTTTCAGAAAGTTGTTCTCGTGCGATTGTGCAGAGAAGCTTCTTATTTTACGCTGCTGTGAGATGCTCTTGACTGCAGGAGCTGTGTCTTCCCTCAGATACGAGATTAACGGGGTTAAAATTCTTGTGTCACCACAGAGAGCAGCTTGTGAGGCTGCTGGACCTACAGAGAGCAAAAAACCCCAAATCGGGGTGCAACAGGGAACGTGTCAATTTTAACAGGGTTAAAATTCTTGTGTCACCACAGAGAGCAGCTTGTGAGGCTGCTGGACCTACAGAGAGCAAAAAACCCCAAATCAGGGTGCAATCCCTCCCTTCCTCCCTCCCTGTCCCTTCCTGCCAAGTGTCACTTTCTCCCCACATCTGCTGATACAAGTCCTTGAGTCATTGCCCTCTATCATAATAAATCTGATTTTTCCTCTCTTGAAATAAAAAACATTTTCTATTTCAACCAGCTGCTGTTCACTTCTAATAACGACAGAAAGAAGAAGTGCAGTGTAGATTTAAAATTATGGTATTAGCAAATATAAAGTTACAGAAGAGCAATACAATAATTACACATTAAGGTCCCAAGTTTAAAGTTTTGGGGGCTGAGAGATACACCAGCTCTGTATTTATCCTTTGGACTGCAAACTGCAACATTTTTGCAGTGATGTGACTCAGCCACACTTTTCACGTGGACACACCTTAGGGGCAGCAAGAACTGGAACAATTTCATCCCTGAAAGGTGAAGAGTCCGAGGGATATTTAGTGTGGAATTCATAATTGCCCAGCTGAGGTAATCGGTCTATTTCCCCCTCCTCCCTATTTGTATTTTGTAGAACAGAAGTAACAAGAGGCCATTTGAAGGGAACATGTCAATTTTAACAGGGTTAAAATTCTTGTGTCACCACAGAGAGCAGCTTGTGAGGCTGCTGGACCTACAGAGAGCCAAAACCCCAAATCAGGGTGCAACAGGGAACACGTCAGTCCCAGTCAGTCCCCAGCAGTATTTTCACATTTTCTCTGACTTCTCTGCAGCCAATGCCTTGATTAGCAAAATCTCTGACCTGCCCTGGGGTTGAGGTGAAGAGCCTCCAGCAGTTTGTGCTGCTCCAACCACGGGGTGTTGGTTTTTAGGGCTTTTACATCATTCATCATCCCATTCCATGCACAAAAGCAATGGGAACGTCCATCCAGAATCTCCCTCAGCTTTTCCTCCAGGAGTTTCTCGACATCCCACAGTCTCTGCAGTGCTGCTTTGGGATTCCAGCTGCAGCTCCAACGTGAACTCATTTTTCGGGGGATGTTGCAGCATCACATACTCAGGGCTGTTTCAGAGCATTCGGGTTTCCTCTCGCCCAGCACAGGCTGCAGAACGTCCAAAGCTCCTTCCCTCCCCTGCGAATGCACAGCCTGAATAACCGAGGGTGATTTCAAATCACCTTCCACGGGTCTTTCATCTCTGAGAGAGCCCTTGGCCTCTTTTCTCTTTGCTCTCTTTGGACAGGGATGAAGTCAGAAACTTCTCTTTCTTCTTTGATTGGTTTTGAACTGGAACAATTTTAGGTTTTGACAAGAAAGGGGAAGGAAAAAAAAATGTCATTTCAAGTAGTAATTTTCTACTTCATAAGGATCAAATTCTTAAGATTCCTGCCTTGAAAGAGAGGAACACCGCAGGAAAGAACTGAGGTAATGAACATTTCTGTCACTCACCTCACAAACTCATTTTTCTTCTACATTTTATTAGATGCTGCCTTGCTCTCCTCCTTAAACACAAATGACAGATTATATTAGATGCATAAATTATATGGATTATATTTCTGTCACCAGTAAATTAGCTGTTAAATTTAGTTTGCATGATGCTATTGACAGGTCTCTGATTTAAGAACGTTTTTTTTCTTTTTAGTAATTTTTTTTTTTTCACCTTCTTTTCTCTTTTGTCAAATTCTCCATCACAGTTTGGAAGAACCCAGCAAAAGTTTTTAATGTATGTCACAGAGTTACAAGGACAGAAAGGCTGTGCTTCTCTTAGAGAGATGGGGAAATGAAGGCTTGGGAGAAAATATTTAAGCCCAGGGAATTTCAGGACTCGCCAGCCTTGGAAGTGTCCAAGGCCAGCTTGGACATTGAGGGCTTGGAGCAACCTGGGATAGTGGAAGAATTAATATCCCTTCAACCCAAACCATTCTATAAATTAAATAAATCTGACAAAAGCATGCTGGCCAATAAATGCAGCTCTCAGTGCACTTCCATGTTTTAGTGCCCTTATTCTCTTACTTTTTGTCCAAAACTTCACTAAGCCCAAGGAGTGTTTCTGTCCCAAGTAGGAACCAGACACCTGACACAGTTAAGGAAGGACCTGTTGGGGTTTAAGCTTTACTGTTGGCTCCTCAATTTGGTTTTGTTTCCAGACCTCTCAGGAAATCAACCCTCTGCTAAGAAACCATTTCTGAATAACTTTTCATAACTGAACAGTTAGAGCAGACAATTCATCCAAGCTCCAGAGTCCCAAAGTTCTGTCATGCAAGTCCCACTTGCTCCAGGTCTGATCCAGAGGGATTTTCACTGGGGCTTGAACTGAAAGGGTCAGCACATCCACAGCCATCAGCATGGTTAAATGTCACAAATTCTGTTCATATTTGTGTCATTTGTGTAACTCCTTCCAGCCTGTGGAGCACTTCCAGGAGAGAACAGCCAGAATGTCCCACCCAAAACTCCAGAGGCACAGTTCTGTCCCCAGCCCAGCTGGACAAGGGCTCAGCCTCAAACTGCTGCTTTAATAAATGATCAGGAAGCAGACAGGTTCTTACGCAAAGAGATGTGAGGCCAGATGTGCTCCAATAAGCAGCTTGCTCAAGTTCAGCAACTTGGAAAAGCTGATTGTTTAAAAAATTTACAGATTCAGCTCACTCTGCACTCGTTTTCATGCCAAATCTTCAGATCACCTCCCCTTTAATTAAATTATTTCTGTGGAATCCCCAGGAAGTTACTGACATAACCAAGCTTTGCCAATGTTATTGTATCTGCAAACTAGTAGAGTTTCTACAGACACAAAATTATAACCAGAAGATCAGCTTGGAGAGTAACAGTTCTTCCTGGAGCTCTCTTTATCAAAAGTCCTAAGTATTCCATCCCAGGAATTAACAAACAGATATTTCATGCAGCTCTTTCTTCACTTGCACAGAGATATTTACTCTTCCTGGACTTTCCATGAGCTATTGCACAGCCTGAGGGTAACAGTGATTTACAGATGCCATGAATAAAGAGATGTTTTAATGTCAGGGCTGCACTCTGCTCCAACAGGCAATAACAATCTCAAGGCGTTTTATGCTACCAAGAGTTTCTACTCCTGGAAACAGCCACATATTCTCAAAAATGTGACAGTACTGGAATTCCTGAGCAACAAGAGTTGTCAACTGCTCCTTTGATTTCTTGGTGACACTTGGAGCTGTTTATGTTGCTTCTGGTTTTCCCAAGAAGGAAAATTCTGTGGCACAGCAGAGGAGAAAACCGAGGAATTCCCTTGGTAACACAACATAAAATTGGAGCTTTCGGCACCAGGATGGAGGAACTGGGCTCCAGAGCTCCTGGTGCAAGGAAGAGCAAAAATGCATCGTGGAGTTTAGAGGAATAAACACTGGAGGGTGAGAAGGGAGCCTGGTTTGAAGCCTTTAAATGAACCTATAAAAAACTCTGTTCTAAAGGTTCGCTCAAAAAGAATTCATTACAAAACATTTTAAAGCTGGAACCTTAAATGTGGTTTTAGTATTAAATAAGTGCAATAAAATTTTAAAACAAAGCAGCCCAAGTGCTGTTGCACTGTTAATGCTCTCGCAGATACTGTGCAGACATTTGGCAGGCTCAGCTGTTTAACCACCATCTCTATAATCTTTTTAGCTTTTATGTTCCTTTTTTTATCGGGAGGTTTGCTTGAACTCTGAACCAGAATATAGACTCTCGTTCCTGCACAGAAAAACAGGGGATGTTCCGCAGCACCGAGAGCTAGAGAGCTAATCAACTCTCTCCCCTCGTTTGGCTTCCTGATCCTTCAGGTTTTTGACCGGGAGAACAGAAACCAACCCCTGCAGGAACCACCCAGAGAACCGCCGGGATTTAACCCCTGCAGCTCAACAACATGATCTCACTAATGACACACATCCCTTGGATTTTTTTTTAGGACTACTCGGATTTTTTGGGGGGAGCAGTTGACCAGCAGAATCAAATCATATTTGGCAGAGAGCCAGCTGAAATTATCAAAGCAGAATTTACAGACAGGCATTTCCCGAACCCCTCAGATTTCCACATCGACTCTAATCTCCTCAGAGCAGGAATTTATAGGGAGGTTAAAAATAAAGCACGCAGAACCATGAATTACGAGGCGGGCTCATGGTTTTGCATTCCCCTTTTAGGCGAACATGAATTCCAAGTGGGGTGTGAGAAAGGAAGCTTTGAAGACTTTGCCCCTAACAGCTGATTTGAAGCACCACAATTTAAAGAGGAAAACCAAAAGACAACGAAAAAATGCCATTTCTTTCCTCGTGTGCCCACGTGGTTTGCTGTGGACAAGACAAGCTTTAAAAGAGTTTCAATTTTGCTCCAATTCATGCGAGATACCCCTACACCCACACTCCCAGACCTCTTAAAAACGCTCATCTTTTAGGATTTAAGAAGTAAATTTTAATCCTGGCTCTGCCAATAATCTTCTGAATGACCTTGAGCAAAATCACTTTGCCTCTGTTCTTTCAGCCGGGCTGCAAAGCTGGATTAATTCTCACCCACTCCGGATTAATCCTCACCCACTCGTGGTGGTGTAAAATGAAGATTGGCAGGAATGCTGCAGCACCACAACGTGCAAGAGATAAGCAGGACAGACACCAGGCTTTGCATGGACTTTGCAAAGATAAGCTCAGACACTTCTGTCTGTGGGGTTTTAAGGGGAAATATCAACATTCTCTTTCAAAAAGGTTGGCATTTTTCATCCCAAATGAATCCTACCTGGAAGTCACCCCACTCTGATTAAAATTGAAGACAGTATGTACGCCTTTGATTTGTGTCTATAGGAATGAACAAACCAATTACCTTTTTTTTTTTTTTTTCCTATATTTTTTTTCCTTCCTCTCATGATGTAGGGTTCCAGACTTCACTGGAAGTAAGAAAACATTGAAATAGCTCAAACTTGCAAAACTTGCCATGCCAAGTGAGCACCTGTAGTGTGGCAGGACACCAACTGGTGCAGGAGGATGGCTCGAACACCCACTCATCTCAGTCACTTTTCTAGCCAGCAACCAATTAATTTCTGTTTTGAAACACAGTCACACACTTGTTTTGCAAAATATTCCTGTTAAATGCAAAGCTATATTACCTAGCGTTCCCAATAAGAGTTTTAATTAAACTGTCAGCTTTTTGAAGGCAGAATTATCTAAAGCCTGTTCTTCCTACTGGTCTCATTACAGCCGGATTTTGTTTTCATTAGTTTCTTTCTTGTGGTGCCTTTATTCTCTGCTCTCATTACAGAGAAGATTCATAGATCAAAATGACACTTTTGCAGGAAACCCCCAGTTCAGCCAAGGCCGTGGTTGCTCACAGAAGTTACAAACCTGCTCATCAGGAGCTGATTTCCTCCCATAAATGAACACAGGAGAATCACAGTGAAATTATTAAATCTCAGTCATTGGTATGGGCAGAGAAAGATTGTTCCAAAGGATTACAGAACCTCTCCAAGTGGAAAAATGCCCATTCCCACACAGGGCTCTGCAGGAATTTTCATGACTTTAGAGTGATCACCTTCTCCTCATATATTGTTTGTTTCTAACTAAGAAAGCTGCCATAAATACCTGAAAACCAACCCCAAATCCCCTGCATACGTGGGCTATGGATCATGAACCAAAGGGTTTGATCACACCTCAGCATGCAGCACTGCCAGAGATCCCAGCCCTGGTAATCCAGGAACTGTCCTTTCACTAAAGAACCCTCTCATAGCCACACTCCATTCTCACTGGCTCTATTTTGACATCTGTTCTCAAAATTCAAGGATGGTTTATCCATGGCAGGGCACTCTGAACACACTCAGGGAACGGCTGGGAGAGTTTACTGAGGGACAGGATAAAAACATCTGTAAGGCGAAGAGCTTCAAGCATCAGGCTTCACAACAGGCACATCAAAAGATCTGAAAACTACCACGGTGACTGAGCAAGATCTCCTCAGCCCCTAAATTAATACAGCTTTTCTTTGAAAGTCCTTTAACCTGATCTTCTCTGTACAAGCCCTTGGGGAAAACTGAACATGGTGCTGAAATCTTGTGTGGCTTCAGATTCTACTCAAAAGTGTTTTAAAATCTCAAGCAACAGTGTCTCAAGGGAACAGGGCAGAGCCAGCACCAGAATTGCTCTTCTGGCTGCCCCTGAGCTGAGTTTACTGACAAATGTACTGACCTCAGCATCACTCCCTCCCTCCTTCCCTTCCTCTCTCCCTGTCCCTTCCTGCCAAGTGTCACTTTCTCCCCACATCTGCTGATACAAGTCCTGGAGTCATTGCCCTCTATCATAATAAACCTGACTTTTCCTCTCTTGAAATAAAAAATATTTTCTATTTCAACCAGCTGCTGTTCACTTTTAATAGCAACAGAAAGAAGAAGTGCAGTGTAGATTTAAAATTATGGTATTAGCAAATATAAAGTTACAGAAGAGCAATACAATAATTACAGAATAAAGTCCCAAGTTTAAAGTTTTGGGGGCTGAGAGACACACCAGCTCTCCATTTATCCTTTGGACCGCAAACTCCAACATTTCTGCAGTGATGTGACTCAGCCACACTTTCCATGTGGACACACCTTAGGGGCAGCAAGAACTGGAACAATTTCATCCCTGAAAGGTGAAAAGTCCGAGGGATATTTAGTGTGGAATTCATAATTGCCCAGCTGAGGTAATCACTCTATTTTCCCCTCCTCTGTATTCATATTTTGTAGAACAGAAGCAACAAGAGGACATTTGAAACTCAAACAGGTCACAAACACATACAAAGGGCAACACTGGAGACCTGGTTCCTGCTGAGTCTTGGAGGAAGGTGGAGATCTCAAAGGACACCAAATGAGAGGAAGATAAAGCATTATTGACTTGCTTTTTCAGGAAGCAAACTGAACCCTGCTCCGGTAATTAACTGACTGTGAACACATCCTGAGCTAATTCTTGGCCCCAACCTGACGTGGGGACAGAGCTCAGGCAATGAGGGAAAGTCTGAGCTAGGATTTAGGGGTGTTCACCCCCCTCAGCTCACTGGTGTTTTCAATAACCGGCATTTCTAAAGCTCTGCTGTCACCTGGGCTGGGTGGCAGCAAAACTGGGAATCTCTGCGTGCCATCAGTGCCATGTGGCCTCCTGCAAGCTGCTGAAACCAAGGTCTCTGTTTACAGAAGAGCCATTAATTTCCCATTTAAAGCTTATCTGCGCCAAGCTGCTGAAGACAATGACACTTGGTAATGATCATTAATGTCTGCAAAGGTTTCGACCTGAATTTAGTGCATTTCGAGATAAACATTTGAGGAAGAGGACTATCATTTAACTTTACAGCACACAGGCGTGCAATAATCCCTAAGCAAGGGCCTAGGAGATCTCCAAAGTATGAAAAATGGATTTTTGACATCCTATGTGCATAACTGCTTTTTATGATGGCCCTGGAGTGCAGGCGTCGTAAAGCACACAAATAATTTATAGCCAATAAAGAGCCGTGTTGACCTGAAATGCAGCACAAACTTACATGAGGTCCAAGCTTGCTTGCCAAGGCACTGAAAGAGTGCTAAAAGTGGTCAAAAATTTTTAAAAAGTAAATAATGCAGCTGGTTTCACAAGCATCATAGGAGGGACCCTATATTTTTCAGTTATATGAGCAAAAACATGAGTTGAAGCAAAACCCATGTTTTTTTCTCTCTTTTAGCTTTTTTTTAAGCTTTTTTTTAGCTGTGTCCTTGGGCTTGAGCAAAAATAGTCGCTGTGTCAGTGAGTTACTACGATGCCCTCATTTTTTTACATTAATGCAGTTAATGGTGCCTGGCAGTGTGAAAAGAATAAAAAATGGCGCGCGTTTAGGAATTGTTCCTTCCCGTGCAGCATCCGCACCATCTTCACACATTTCAGCCAGGCCCACTTCAGAGCTCAGGCAGGGCTCTCCTTTCCATAGAAACCACCCTGAGTGCCAAGGAAAACCACCCAGCAGAGTCCCACCCTCCCTGAGAGAAAAAATAACTTCCTGCTGTTGTTACCATGCCCTGAAATACGGCTGGAGACAACACCACCGCCCATAAAATATTTAACAGCCTAGATTTTCACTTGGCTGGCTATGGGGTGCAATGAAGCTTTTGACTTGATTAAATATCCCACTTCCAGAGTGGGATGCAGGTTTAGCAGTTTTTAATTCCTCCCCAGAGCACCGTGCCAGGTTCTCGTGTAATTAAGTGGGTACATCCAGACTCTTTACAACTGGGATCCCTGATGGGACTATTGTCTGAAAACTTTATGTTCTTCTCAAAACTACATAGAGGCTGTCAAGTTCCTTAATAAATTCCCTTCTAGTGGCTGTTCCAGAAAGAATTTGAAGCGATTTATGGTTAAGGAAGCCAAATAGGGGCTTCTCCCCGCCTGCTTTTTAATTTTTGTTTCTGCTTTCTTATTTTATTCTCTGCCATGGGTTAATGGGTCTTAATTACAGGAGTAATTGAGGAAAAGCTGAAACAGAGCTAGCTTAATTTGAGGCATAGAAATGAGCCCATTTTCAATATATTAATCTGTGGAATAATTAAAAAGCAGAGGAGAAAACTTCAGTTCGTGACTGACAGAGAGCCGCAGCGAGAAAATTAAGTTTGAAACGTTTAAATCTGAACCAGTGTCACCAAAATACCTGTGACTGTGAAGAAATAATCTAACAGCATATGAAACAGGTCTCTCTCTGTTTTTTTCCCCCCTCACAAATTTAATAAGATGGAACAGTTCCTTTATTTACAGGTCTCCACGCCTTAGCAGTCTGCTATCCCCCTGTCACGTCTCGTTAGGATGCAAGCAAAAAAAACCAAATGGGAAAAGGGGCTTCAAATAAATATTTCATTAAGGAGAGCACAGCAGTAGTCAAGGGAGGAGGTCTGCACACAGAGCCAGTCCTGCATTTAGGAAAAAAAAAGGAAGTTACTGCCCATGTTGTCACTGTTCAGTGACACAGCTGACCCAGGCAGGTGACATTAAGTGGATTTGTCTGCTCCCACACCTCTCTCCCTCCTCATCCATGAGGAAACGCAGCGACCAACAGGATAAATTGCACTTCAATTGCAGGTGATGGATTCACAGCCAGAGAGAGGGAGAAGCAGAGCAGAATAGAACAAACACTCCCAATGAGCAGTAACAAAACATCCACCAGAGAGCCACAGCTCTGAGCCTTCTTCCTTCCTTTGTGTCACACAAATAATTGCACGCTCTGAATGCCATTTCCAGAGAGCTTCAGCAATCCCAGAGACACCAGGGCCTCAAATTTCCGTGTGCTGATCCCAGCCAGAATATCATGAAGGTACCAGAATCAGCAGTTCTTCCTACAGCCCATCTGTAATGCAGACATTGGCTCATTGAGTATTTTGAAGATAAAATATTCAATTCTATTAATTTTAAAAAGATCATATAATTCATTGTTATTCTGCTACTTAATCTTTGAAGTGTTTTCTTGTCCTGAACGAGCATTATACAATGTATTACACTTCATATTTTCTTCCAACTTCCATTCTAATCTTTGTTAATCCATCCAACTGCTGATAAAAAGCTTCTACTTTGAAGGGAACATCAAACAGTACAGCAATTAGTATGTACAACAAGATTATTTCAGTGGATCAGCCTCCAGTTCCTATCCCATGAATCACTCCTAACCAGAGCACATTGATCCACACACATCAAAGGTGATGTAAATGTTCCATAGGCAGGAAGGAGATCACTGGGTTATCCATGGAAATCCCTGAGCCCTGTGGACACATCCTGTTACCATGGCTTCATCAGGGGCAGCATTGACTTTTGGAAAGATGGAAAGTTAAAATCCTGCACTGTGGCTGCAGGGAAAGCCCAAAATCCAAATCAGCCCCAATCTCGGACCCCTGGGAAAAGGAAGGGCAGGAGCACTGCCCATCCTCAGCGATTTACACACTCAGTTACGAGGGCAGAGACACAGACACACACCAAGGCTCACAAAATCAGTGCCTTCCCAAAAAATCCTTTGCATTTCTGATTTTGTGTGCTGTAAACTGAGGTTGTGGCCCTCACTTATTTTACTCCATCCTTCAGAGATTCCAGCAGCCACCAGTGCAGTATTTGCAGAAATCCACCTGCAGCACCAGAGGAGTCTCCTGAAGATGTTTTTCCCCTCTGATAGAACTGTGTTTGCTATCACAATTAAAGAAATACAAATCTGCACAGTAGAGATTCTCATGTTCCAGTCTGTGGGTAATTTCTTTGCGGCCAATAATCAATAAAAGCTTAAACAAAAACAATGAACTCTTACTCCAGCAGTATTTAGATGTCTAAGCATCGGCAGAGCAGCACTTCCATAGACGTCAATTTAAAATTCAGAAAATATTCCTCCTTAATTTAAAATTCAGAAAATATTCCTTCTTTTCCCACATCCCAGTGCTGCTGGATGCCAGGCTGCCCCTGACCTCTGCTCCCTGTGAAACACAGAGCTCAGGGCTCAAGGGGAAAAGCACTCTGGAAAATGGGGACAAGCCCCAGGCATGAGCTGCTGCAGGAGCTCCTGAGATGGGGACAAAACTGGCTCCAGGCTGGCAGCAAATCTTTCACAACTCTTGCAGGCTGGCACACTCCAGCTCTTCTCATCTCTGAGATGCATTTTATTAGTACATAAACTAGGATGAGATCTGTTGCTGGCAGGGAGAACAAATCCACTAATTCAGGAAGATGGAAAGGTTTGGTAATAATGACCTCAGCACTCACTGGTGGCTCCACACCTTCAGTGCTGCTCAAGTTCAGCAGCTTTCCTTCCCAGGCTTCCTCCTCTGGAGCTCAGGGAAGGCTCTGCCCACTGTCCAGCAGCCCTGACTGTGCCCTGTCCATGATAATCACAGATTTGATCAGGATTTCTTGCCCTGATCTGCAGGTGTAAGGGAATAAAGGCTGCCTGGTTTGCCTGGAGAACGCTGACTGAGCCATCAGGACCTTCCCACAGTCGGTGGGGAGAGAGGAACACATTTAGTGACCTCCTGGAAGAACATCTTTCCTACCACTGACTGTAGAAATAAACCCAGAGAGATCAGCTGAATGCATTTCCCATTCACCAGGAACAGCTCCTCTGCAAACATCATTTTAAAAGGTTAGATTAACTGCCTGACAGAGCACTGATTTAATGTTTTGGGTTTGTTTTTTTTTTTTTTTTTTGTTCCACACTTGTAGAAATGTTAAGGAACAAAACAAACAGGGCGTAGGAAATGCACAGAAACAATGGAAATGACAAAAATAAGCATCACCTTTTCCTCCCTTGTGATTCACTCCTGCAGAACTGTGGGAACAACGTGGAGACACCGTCGTGGTAATTGAGCTTTTAGAGGCCTTTGGAGTTGGTGACAGATTAATAGGTTGCTATCATAAATTCTGACATCCTTGCAATTTCTGTATTCCTGGATTTACACACAAACTGAGCACTGTAAACACTTCAGTGCCTCAGCTGCAGCATTACACATCTGTTAAGGCCACTGGTAACTTTATGAAATAACACCGTGTCACAAAGCGAGTCAGCGTGCAGCAATTAAACTGAGTCCAGGCACCACAACGATCCCAACAGATAATTTTCCAAAGTAATTGCTCCAGGGGAACTCTGGCAACACTAAAAGTCAGGTCTGTTGAAGACAACGGTGTAAAAAGCAGTACTTTCATTGCCAGTAGTATAAACACAAGAGATCTTAAAGGAGTTTCTCTCCTGATTATTAAGCTCCATGCTGTGTAAAGCAATTATTACAGCTCTCCATTTCCCAATCTTTGTGTTTATTAAAACTAATGAATGCTTTTAGCATACAGGAGACTAAATAAATTTGCATAGGATTAGAACAGGCAGCCTATACTCATCCCTGTAGGCTTAAACACTAACTGTAAAAGAAACATTTACCCAGTAAATAAACAAGCTGAAAACTGAACTCCTCCTCCTATAACTCAGTCCATGCCTGAGGAGTTGAATTGGAGTGGGCTGCAAAAATACCCTGAGCACAGAGAGATTGGTTATCCAGGGCAGTGCCAAGGTCACTCATGGACCATCCAACACTTCCCACATGCTGCAGTTTCCAGAAATCAGGCCTTGACTTCAATAAAACATCTGGATTGTCAGAGCTTCGGGTCGGTTATTTCCCTAAGCCCTGCCCAGCTCAGACTCCCCTCTCTGTACCAAACTATTCGTCCACCCCTTTACGCTGGAGAAGGTAAAAAAGGGAGAGCAATGGGAAGTGCAAAGTTCCCTGGGGTTCTGTACTGCTCACAGCCCGAGGCACAGCCCCAGGGAGTTCAGCCCCACAACTCATGAAGATTTTGTCCTTCTCCGAAGAATCACAAATGTTGGGTTGAATTTCTCATCGACTTCAGTGCAATCCCCTCCATGCTCGAATCCTGCAGCTTCCTCTTCCTGGTGCCCTCTGTTCCTCTTCCTCCTCGCTCTCTCTTCCAGGGTGTTTAAAAATCTAATTTTTACTTCAATCTGGAGAACTAGGGAGACAACTCCTTTTTACACCCAGCCTTCTTCTTCCTGTTTCTGCAGGCTGGGAGGGAATTTAATTTAGTATTTAGATGTCCAAATTCACACAAGTGTAAAAAAAAATTGTCTCAGCAATGAAGGAGAAAAACTACGAACATCAGTTCGAAATAACTGTTAGAATGAAGAATTTGCTCCTACACTGAATGGTTTGTGCTATAAGCATAAAAGTTTCATGCAGGGGAAAGCAGCTTAATATCCTGCCCTGTAAGATTCTGTCCATCTTCTATTAGAGCCAGACATAATTAAAAGTATCTGCTTAAATCTTTAGCCTCATTTTCCTCTAATGTGCCATCTAAGCCTGAACAAGAATTAGTATCAAGGAGCTGAACGAGCTGGTAAATGCTAATAGAAGATTTATCTAGGAATTGAATCACCAATGAAGACTTTTCCAAGTGAGGAAGATACAAAATAAGGGGAAAAAAAAAAAAAAAAAAAAGAAAGGTATATTTGTAAAGAGGTGGTGGGGAAACAACTCTGGCTAACATTTAACTTGTATTTTTCATACTAAAAGAGAAAGTTCTTTGCTCTTTTTCATGATACCAACATAAAGAGGAGGGGAAAGAGTGGCTGGAAGCCCCTGTGGGAACAATCTCTGTGATAATGACCAGGGTTCTGTGGGAACAAGGGTGAAGAACACTGACTTATAAATTCATGTACTATATTCCACTTTTATTTACCATCAACCCTCTAACAGCAAAATTGAGTATCAGACAATAAAGCAAATAAATTCAATGTTCATATGAATATTGGCATCTTTCAACATTGTATTTAGGACCCATGGCTGAAAATAAGAAAGTATTACAATCAGTTTAACTATGCCTTGAGATATCAGGGACATTTCTTAACATCTACAAGAGCTTTTTCCTTTATTAAAAAAAATTTAAAAAAGAGATAAAATATTTGGTAAAACATTAGAAATAGTCTCAGTCCACTGTCAGTTATAAATATTCCTAAATTTGGTAGAAAAAAAAGACTTAGAAACCAAAGTTTTACGATAAAAGTTCTGGTTCTACAGCGCCCTAAATAAAAATCCTCAGGTTGGTAATTATTTCAGAGAACTGCTCGATAAAAAGAGATTAATCCCCTGAAACAAACATTGCCATGATCTGATTCAGAGGCAGACACCTCTGCTGTTCAGTACTTTGTGTCCTTACCTGGAGAACAACTCACTGCAGGCAAATTCAACAAGAAAAACTCAGAGAGATGAAGAATCAGGAAGGAAATCCTGAAATGTGCAGTTGTGAGCATAGAGCCCATCCTGCAGGCTCTCAGCACAAGCCTCCTGTGCTAAAAGCCAGGCAATTCCATAAAACAATGTTGTATTTATCTGAGATCAAGATTAAAGCTAAGCACTGGCTACAGCTCTGACAGTGGAATGTTGCTATCTCATTTTAAATTATCTTGGGGAGCTGGAACAAAACCACCCTCAGAACTGCCTGTTTGGAGGGGCTGGGTAATTGAAGAGCAGTGCAAAACGCTGAAAAGATCCTGGTTTTCACTCAGTAACTACAGCAAGTTTGCTTTTCCCAGTACCTTTATGAGATTTATGAACTCTTCAAAATGGGATACTCGCTCATTGAAAGTAATTTTACAGACTCTGTTCCGAGCTATTACAAAACGTGTTCAGAGCTTGCAGCACAGCTTCCCTCTCTCCTCTCCCACCACGAGCACTGTGGTGAAAGGAAAACAGAGGAAGAGACCTTTTATTTCCTCTTTACCAGCCTGATAAGGGTTGGTTTTTCTCTTGATCACAGAGATATTTTTAATATTTTCTGGTAGATATTTTTAAGAAGTCTTTAGTTTGAGAACTCAAAAAGCGAGATTTGTGTATAAACCCCGTGATTACAAGAATAAGCCACCTGTAGGATGGGTGGGGAGTGATGTTCCCTGACAAATCTCCCTTGGATGAACACTGTGCAGGCACAAACAGATTTATTGGAAATCATTGGCTCCATCTTGTTTCTTTTGAAGTGAACTGAAGCTCTGCCACTCTCTTGAATAATAGCACAGTCAGTTTCTCAGCTCACACTCTTGTCCTAAATACATTTACGTGGAACTCTGCATGCAAGAGCAAATACAAAACAAACCCCAAGCCACAGGACTACCTTCATTTCCATCATAAATCAGTTTGTCTTTGCCATAGTGGATTTATTGAGGAGAGAAACCAGGGCATGTACTTTATTTTTACCTAACATTTGAACAGATTAAAGAGAAAAAAAAATAAAATAAAAAGAGGATCAGACTGACTTGGATCAAATTGAGCTTCCATCTTTTATTAGCTTCTCTTTTTGCTCGGAGACAAGATTTACAATTATTGAAGTGCAATTAAGGCTCTTTCAATCTCCAGCTTTCTAATAATAACGTTCAGTTTGCAGTAATAAACGTTTTCAAGAATAAACATCCACGGTGGCAAGGCAGGAGGCGAGGCAATCCCGGGGAATTCGGGATGGAATTTGGGATGTGCAGGAGGATCTCAAAGCCTCAGGCTGAGCTGAAATGGGGCTCCTGAACCCATGGAGAAATTCCCAGGTGAGGCTGGGCAGGGCCAGACATCTCGTGGTGCCCTCAGGTCCTGCCAGACAGAGATGTGCTTTCATTTTCCAAGCAGCAGCTGAAGCAGATAGTTAAGTTTTCCCTGGGGGAAAATAGAATAAAATACAAAAAAAAGGAGAAGTAGAAGGTTTCAAAAGAAATGTCTTACTTGACAAAGCCTTACAAGCTGCACCACTGAGGTCTCTGGGGATGAACAAGGCTGGTAGCTGGTTTTGATGGCCATGGGTCATGCAGGAGAGCTCTGTTCTTGCAGGAATCCTACCCAAGGCCAAGCTGAGAGTGAGTCAAAGTGGAGAGAACAGAAGAATTTCTATAAAGGATTTTTTAAAAGGAATTGATCCTGAGAAATGCTGACCATTTTCTGGCAGGTTGGAGCCTTCATCTTCCATCACCACTCTCCCCCTGTGCTAACATCTCTATCTCAGGCTTCTTGAAATTTCTGAATCAAAAACTGAGCTGGGGCATATGCTTTTCAATAAATAGAAAGACTAACTAGACTCCTTTTAGCACAATTTTAGGGCTTATGTCAACCAAATCTGCATCAGATTGAGAAGAAGTTTACTATATAATCATACATTGAACAAACACAGTGGACTCAAGATCATTATTAAACATATAGAATGAAAAGTTCATTTTCTAGCTCTCCCTAGTTAAAAAAAAAGTAAGTCTGTCCAGCTCTTTTTATGAAGCATGGCTAAAAACGTTTTATTTTAGTTTTCAAGTGGAAAAAGTTGTACTTGTCTGATGGATCCCTATTTAAAACTGCAGAATCGCTATAAAGAGTGCATACAGAAATAGCATCATGATTTTTGGTGGAAGTTCTTACCTACTTCTCTGTCCCCAAAGACATTATCCTGGGAATCTGACATGGGCAGAGGCTTTTTGGCAGCCCCTTTCCTCAGGAGGCGAAGGAGAACTGACCAGTCAACTTTGAAGGCTTCTTTTTTTTTAGCTGAAAATTAAGTTTTAAAGGTGGGAAGGGATTTTTCCGAAGCTTAATTCATTGCCAGTGAGATTCAAATGTTTTTCAAAAGTCTTTTTATATATTATAATGCTTCTGAGTCATGTTTTCCCTCCCTTAATGGTATAATAGTTTATCTTATGACCCTCAGCTCTCTAGGACAATACTGCTCCCATTTTGGTTTTATTTCTTTTGTCCCCTTCCTTTAGAATTTCTAAACATATTGTTCTAAAATTTGTAATTAGGCAGCGCTCTCTTTTTTTTTGTCTCTTCCCAGACAAAGAGGGCTTGATTCTCTCCTCGATTCTTATTTCAAAGGCTGAGAATCACAATTCCCTGTGCTTTTAAGGACAATTGCTGCTCAATTCTAATCTCACTGACATCAACGTGACCTTATGTGTTCTGCTGGTTTAATGTCTACAGGAGGCAAATCCTCGATGTCCAAAGGAGTGTTACCTTTGTAAGCCTGAGCTGGGAGCAGGATGGAGATGTTTAACTTCATTCACAAAAGGTCCTGACACACTTGAGAGGACTTTAGGCTCATGATGAGTTTTTTGCCACGGGGCCTGAAGAACAGGCTTACGCTCAGTTCTGTGACCTCAAAACTGCACAACCAAATTCGTCTTGTTTCCTGCAGTTGTTTCAGAGCAAATTTGTGTTGTTTCCTGCAGCAGGGCTGGCCTGGGCTCCCTGGGGCTGGGATCTCTGTCCCTTAAAGTATCAGCAGCTTTACAGGAGCCTCCTCAGGACACGGGGAAGCTGCCCAGGAAATTGGATTTGTTCCCTGATGTGCCCCTGATGCTGTTTTACACCACAACGACATTCAGATGCTGAGATTCAGAAGGCTGAAAATGACTCCTTTATTTTTGGGATGTGTCTCCCTTTTATACTATTTAACACAGACCAATTTGATTGGTGAAACAAAGACAAAGCTCTTCACTCACACTGGTCAGAACACAGGGACATCAAGAAGTCCCTCCTAGGGAAAGAAATGGATAACAAAGTTACAGTTACAAAAACACTTCTCCTGTTTACAGAGAATTCCCTGGGAAAAGAATTTCAGAAAACCAAAACACCTCAGGCACAAACCCAGGGCTACATGCACCAAGACAATAATGACACACGTGAGACAAACATGAATTATTTATTTCAGATTTGTGCAAGCCTGGGCGCTCAGTGGTGCCACAAAGCCAGCACAGCCCAGCAGGAAATATGGGAACCACAGGGGAGAAAGATACAGTGGACAGTGTAAGGTCATACACTGAGACAAGGGAGATTCAAATTAGGTATTTGAGAAAAAATTATTCGTTGGTTGGGAGGCCAGGCAGTGGAATAGGCTGCCCAGGGAGTGGTGGAGATGCTTCGGTGTCTGCGTCTGGCATTTGTTGCTGTGGTTTAGGGGTTACACTTGGGCTGGATGATCCTAAAGGTCTCTTCCAATATTGATGATTCACGGAATCACAAAATCAATTAGCTTGGAAAAGACCTTTGAAATCATCAAGTTCAATTTGTGACCGAACACCAACTCCTCGGCCAGCCCGAGGCACCAAGTGCCACCTCCGGGGAGGTGACTCCACCTGGGCAGCCCAGTGCCTAACCACAATCAGGAAATTCCTCCTCAGTCCGACCCGACAGCCTGGCACTGTGTCCGATATGACTTTATGGTTCCAAAGTGCAGCACGGTGAGTCAATTCTGAGGCCAGGGCGCTGCCAGGGGATCTCCGGGCCGTGAGGAGGGGCCGCCCGTGACCTCTGAGCGCCACACTCAACATGGCGGCGACACACCCCTCACACACCCCCATCCC